>PVIW01007030.1:63701-78238 GCA_004026585.1 Noctilio leporinus | reverse complement strand
TATTAATAAAGAAAAGATTTAGGACCTGGGGGCTTTTAACAGAGGAGAAAAGAGAAAAAGAAAAAAAAAAAAAGGAGAATGTCTCAAAAGAAAGAGAAATCAATATTAATAAAGGAAAGGTTTAGGTTTCTGTTCACCCTTTATGGTCTCTGTTTGGTCCAGGTGGAGCTAGGACCAGTGGGTAAAACATTGTTTTTATTCACAATATCATAGGTTAAATTTCAAGTGAAAGTTTTGCTACAAATAAGCATTTCTGGAGTTACATGAAAGCTAAAATATGAATGCAGGGATGCTGTTTATAAGATATGCAAAAATCATTCACAACCTTATATATTTTTTCTTTTCTTTGTTTTAAGTCCTCACCCAAGGATATGGTTCATTGATTCCAGAGAGTGAGGAAGGGTGGTGGGGGGAGAGAGAGAGAGAAAAAAAAAGACATCAATCAGTTGCCTCCCATGCATGCCCCAACCAGGGACTGAACCACACCTAAGTTATGTGTCTTGATCAGGAAGGAAACCAGCAAACAACCTTTGGGTCTACTGGGAGGGCATTTGAACCAACTCAGCCACACCAGCCACATCAGAGTTATTTTTTCTGAATTTCTGTAACAGACGCTGGAGAATTGAGATGCCTTCCCACAATCCCCCACGGCTGGGTTTAGCCATATGACTCACTTTCCAGCCAGTGAAATGAAAGCATAAATCATTGGACAGGTTTTTTATAATGTACAAAGGTATAAGTTTAGACATTTTGCTTTTGCCCTTTATCCTTTTCCTTTCTTCATTATGAAACATAGATACCTGGCCTAGAGGTATAATTGTAACCATGAGATTAAAAGCCGTTTAAAGATCAAAGAAACCCAGGCTCATGATGAAAGTGCTGAACTATTTTACCAGTCTGAGACTTCCTACTTCCGAATGTCTTGTTACAAGAGGTAAGTAAACAACTTACTTGATCAAACTACTTCTAGCTGAGTTTTCTGCTACTTATAACTGAACTTTATCCTAGCTGGCACAGCCTATGTGGAGAATAAAATTTAATTTAACAGAGAAGAATGGGAGAAAACTTCAGGTTAAAAAAAAAAAAAAAGCAGGAGACATGACCATATCCAAGAATGAATGACTTGTGATTGGAGAAACATAAATAAAACAATTTCACTGAACTCAAGGATACATACAGGAGATAGTAGTAGATAAAATAGGTTTGTATCTATCAGAAAGGACCAAATATGTAGAATCTGAATGCCAGGACAAACAGTGGGGAGTAGGGAATTCATTGAAAGGATCAATGAGGCAAGGGAGAGGAGATTATGTTTACATAGTAGACAATAGTATGGTACAGTAGTTGGGAAGGGAATTTTTAGTTTCTGAGTCCATGTATACATGGGACTGGTATTTCTTTTACATGGAACTAGTATTTCTTTTAAAAGACCTAGAATGACACCACATTTATTGCTAGTAATTTACTTTTTGCAACCTGTGAAGTAGCCTTCACTCAAGCCCACTAGACAGTACTCAATCCAGAGCAATATTCTCTCAAAGTGCCTCAAAATTAATAACTAAATTAAAAGCAAGGATGTGTTTGTCTCTTAGACACCTCTGTTGATCACATGATACATACACTCTTTACTGGCTCAGATCTTCCAGATCAGTTGTAACACCAACTAATGCTGCAATGACAGTAGCCAAACCCAAAGTCTCCTGTACCTGAAGAGCAGCTCAAATGTGAATTTAGCCCTCTAACCTCTATTCTGCACATTAAAGAAACATGTGAGCCTTAATTTAGGCTCCTCTAGAAGCAGATGCTGATATAAGTATTCAAATACAGTATTTTTATTTGGAGGCAGGGAGGGACATCAGCCAGTGATCGGAGATCTAATCTATATTTAACCTGAGTGAGGGAAAGAGACCTGATGTATTTATACACTATTTCCCATCAGTTTGGGCTGAGAGCCACCCTTGGGAGTCAGTTGTCCTGCACTTTAGCCATCCTATCCAAGAGCACAGGCAGAGTTGTATCCTGTGCTTCAGAGAAAGTCCTCTGAACAGCATGGTGTCTGGAAGTCTTTTGGGAGGCAGCAGAGTGGTAAGGCCAGGGAAACAGGTGGAGAGCCAGCAGCCATTACTGCAGCATGCTTGGCCTGACCAATCACTAAAAGTGCAAGGACCATTTTAATTAGGAAGGTCCCAATTCTACAGAAACTGTAAAACTCAGGGATTAAAAGACTCACTGTCAAAGCATAAGGCAGATATTCTCTTCTTTTCTGCACTCTAGAAGCCAGATATAAAACCCAAAGTGATTTCAAAAGTAACAAAGAGGGAATACTCAAGCAGAATTTGCTATTACTTCACAAAGGTTATGAAGTACAAAAGTGCCAATGAAAATCACAGATGGTTGAGATTATTTCTTTCACTTTTGGTGAACACAGTAAGAGGAAATTGTATAATATGGATGGCAAAGAATAGATCAAATACTAAAATCAGGATCTAATGTTTTAATAGCTAGACAGGAGAGAAAGCCATACTTGGTTCCTCAAATAGCTGACTGTGCAGCCCTAACTTCTCTTTATTTAACCAATACTAATATAATGTTTACTATGTTAAGTACCATTTGAAATGCTTTGTAAAGAAAACTCATTTAAGCCCTGGCTGATGTGGCTCAGTTGGTTGGAACATCATCCCATAGATGAAAAGTTTATGGGTTTGCTCCCTGGTTAACATCAGTGTTTCCTTTCTTTCTTTCTTTTTCTTTCTTTCTTTGTTTCTTTCTTTGTTTCTTTGTTTCTTTCTTTGTTTCTTTTTTCTTTCTTTGTTTCTTTCTTTCCTTCTTTCTTTCTTTCCTTCTTCTTTCTTTCTTTCTTTCCTTCTTTCTTTCTTTCCTTCTTTCTTTCTTTTTTCCTTTCTTCCTTCCTTCCTTCCTTTCTTTCTTCCTTTCTCTTTTTTTCTCTCTCTTTCTCTACCCACCCCTCACCTAATCTTCTTCTCTCTTTAAATCAATTTTTAAAGTCCTTGGATAAGGATTTTAAAAAATTCATTTACTTTCCTAACAAATCTATTTACTACTTACCGTACTGTAACAATAGAAGCAAAAAGAGACTAAGCAACTTTCCCAAGACAAATATAACTCCAGGGTATTTTCTTTTAATCATTGCAATCTTCTGTCTCCATCCAATAAGAAATTTATCATTCTTGGGGATATATGATCATGCCCTGTATCCCTAATACAAGTTTTTATCTTTTTAAAAAAGATTTTATTTATTATTTTTAGAGAAAGGAGAAGGAAGAGAGTCATCAATGTGTGGTTGCCTTTCACCTGCTTCCAGCCACAGACCTGGCTGGAGACCTGGCTTGCAACCTGGTTATGTGCCCTGGCTGGGAATCGAACCAGAGACTTTGGAGTTCACAGGCCGGCTCCTTATCTACTGTGCCACCAGCCAGGGCCTAGTTTTTGCCTTTTTATAATATCATTGGCCTATCCTCGGACTATAAAGTGAAGGTCAGGAGAGAAGAACTGACTCTTCTGGCAAATGTTCACCACATTTGCTAATGGCAAGAACTACATCAGGAATTGCATTGCCAAAATCACACTGCAAAATCTTGAATGCCAGCCAACCAGTTTTGTCTTCACTATCCTGTAATCACCATCAACAAATCATTAAAGGATTCTAGAAAGTAATTTTGAGTATGTACATGTGGTCAGGTATTGGTTTAAGCAACAAAAATAGTGGACGTGTCATTATCAGTGTCAGGCAAAGGAGATTCCTGGAAACACAATTATCTTTAAAGGTCCACTTCATCTGAAGGGTCAGGACATAATCACTCTCTTTCTAGTCTTCTAAAATGCAAAACCCATATAAAGCAATAACAATGGGATTCACTTTGAAGGGAAAAGACAGTTCTGCATTTTAATGTGAACATTCATAACCATGGGCACCAATTGGCTTCTCTGAGTCCTTGAATTCTCTCTAAAGGCAAGCAGAATACTGCTATCATCTTTCAGTCAAAGCCACCTGGTAATATACAAGTAACAAGCTTCCCTCAAGGGGGTGTTCCAGTCAGACCCTGAAATGTGTTTATCAGCTGCTTTTCCACATCTCTACTTGATAGCCAAAGACTTGTGGATAGTAGTCACTTGGGTACTAATGGTTAGGTAGTAAATGATAGCTTGAGTTATGTGCCTCTACTGATAAAATTTCTACAAGAGATCAGTTTTTATTTATCTTCATATTTTTCTCCCTGAGAACATATCCCAGGAGTGCTTCTCAGAGCTGACTTTTTGCATACATACCCAGGCTCCAATTCCAGAAATTGTGATTATTGGGCTTGGGGTAGAATCTGAGCATGTACATTTCTTTCCAAATGCCATGAGTGACTGATGCAAAGCAAGTAGAAAACTTCAACACTGCAGTATAATGCAGTGAGTGGTTAACAAGTTCTGCATGCTTGCCATGTACCAGGCTGTTGGCTGATGGATTTATGTGCCTCAACTCATTTGATCTCCATAACAACCTGCTGAGGTTGGGACTGTCATTATATCTATTTTTCAGTTAAGAAATCTGAGGCAGAGATAAACTAAATAACTTCCCAAGGTCACACAGAAAATGCCTGGTAGAGCCAGGATTTAAACCCAGGTTCTGTGCTATCAATATATGTATATCCCTTATACCAAATAAGAAAATGCAATTACTTTCTAAAGCTAATGTGATGGTATTATAAGATCTTAAATCTTATCATCTGAAAACTTAAAGACCTTAAAATTTAAATGAAATTGACTTGAACCTCCATTGTATTACCTGTGGAAAGTCTAATGACCTTCCCAAAGTTACTTCGGGTCTTACAAGTGGTGAGTTCTGGCTCCAAGCTCTGCCCTTCACGGAATTGGATCATCCTGCCCACTGCCTTGTGCTTGCATTTCATTCTTTGTTGGCTCAGGAGACAACCTACATGGTAATCCGTCACTCCCCGACTCCCATTTAAAAAAAGGAAAAAGAAAACCTACATGATAAACCTATTACAATAGGTTTAATAAGGTAGCATGCAGAAAACTTCTTTACTGATTTCTTGGGTAAGACAAAAAAACAATAATTTTTAGAATTGTAGCAAGAAAACTTAAAACTGAATAATAATGTCTTCTCAATAAAACTTCCACAGCCATTTACTATTTCAGCTGCTCAACTATACTCAGCTTCCCCACTCCCCCTATAGTGACCAGCCTTTGCTTTCTCTTTAGCACTGGGTTTCTCTTCACTTCTAAAGTTAAGCAAGGTCATCCATTGCCTCAGGTGTATTTTTTTTGCTGTGACCAGCTTCTCAGTTTCTCACATACCATGATAAGTGACTTAAGTATTTTCTTTTTTTTTTTTTTTTTTAATATTTTATTATTTTTAGAGAGAGGGGAAGGGAGAGAGGCAGAGAGGGAGAGAGACATCAATGTATGGTTGCCTTTCACCTGCCTCCAGCTACGGATCTGGCTGGAGACCTGGCTTGCAACCTGGTTATGTGCCCTGGCTGGGGAATCAAACCAGTGACCTTTGGATTCATAGGCCGGTGCCTTATCCATCAAGCCACCATTCAGGGAATGACTTAAGTATTTTCTTCTGCAAAGGTAGTGCTTTCTTTGAATGGTATTTCTGTCCTGCTTCCCCCCACCCCCATCATTATGTACTTTCTCTTGGTCAGAGACTAGGCTATGTCAATGGTTACACAAAGCAAGTTTGAGATATCACCCAAAGTCAAAGAGTCAACAATTTATATGGTAAGGCAAGGCATGTATAATTTAACAAGAAATTAATATATATATAAGCATAACATATAGTGAACTTGGAAGTTTTGAATAAGAAAAACTAGACAAGTAGGTGAAAATATAGCAGAGAAGAAAACATTCTGGATAAGTGAGATTGAAAAAATCATGCATATAAAGTAGGAATGCTCCTATGCCCCACCCCAGGTTAATTCAATCAGAATCCCTATGTATGGGACCCAGATTATAGTTTATTTTCAAGTTCCTGAAGTAATTCTAATAAAGTCATGGGTGATCATCAATGTTCTGTTTAGTGCCTAATGGCTTCACTAGTTAGAAAAATGTTGTGCAAAGTAATTAAATTCAAATTTCTGACATGAGATTTTTTTTAAACTCCTAATTGGCCTTTGCACTATTTCAAGCCTATACACAAAAAAAAGCTTGAAATATTGCATTTTATGTGCTTTCCTAAAGATTCAATATATTCTTTTTTAAAATATATTTTATTGATTATGCTATTACAGTTGTCCTAATTTTCCCCCTATCTCCCCCTCTCCTGGTACCTCCCTTCCCTCCAGCAATCCTCCCACCCTTAGTTCATATCTATGGGTCATGCATGTAAGTTTTTAGGCTTCTCTATTTCCTATACTATTCTTAACATCCCCTGTCTATTTTGTACCTTCCCATTATGCTTCTTAATGCCTGCACCTTTTCCCCCATTTTCCTCCTTTCCCCAGATTATAACCCTCCCAGATAATCTCCATAGTTATGATTCTGTTTCTGTTCTGGTTGTTTGCTTATTTTGTTTATTTGTTTGTTTATTTTAAATTCAGTTGTTGATAGTTTTTTATCATTTTAATGTTCATAGTTTTGATCCACATCTTTTTCTTCAATAAGTCTCTTTAACATTTCATATAATAATGGCTTCATGATGATGAACTCCTTCAGCTTTACCTCATCTGGGAAACACTTTATCTGCCCTTCCATTCTAAATGATAGCTCTGCTGGATAAACCAATCTAGCCAGAATTCAAATCAATGACTTGGGACATAAAAAAAGAAATAAACATTCAACCAGAACAGAAAGAAGAAACAAGAATTCAAAAAATGAGGATAGCACAAGGAGCTTCTGGGACATCTCCGAAAGTGCTAGCATCTGAATCATAGGGGTGACAGAGGGAGAAGAGGAAGAGTAAGAAATTGAAAACTTATTTAGAAAAATAATGAAAGAAAACTTCTGTCATTTGGTGAAGGAAATAGACATACAAGTCCAGGAAGCACAGAGACTCCCAAATAAGTTGGACCCAAACAGGACTACACCAAGACATATTAGAATTAAAATGCCAATATTTAAAGATAAAGAGAGAATCTTAAAAGCAATAAGAGAAAAGCAGAGAGTAACCTACAAAGGAATTCCCGAAAGTCTGTAAACTGATTTCTCAAAAGAAACTTTGCAGGCAAGAAGGGACTGGCAAGAAGTATTCAAACTGATGAAAAGCAAGGACCTACAACCTAGATTACTCTGTCCATCAAAGTTATCATTTATAGGGCAGATAAAAACCCATATTATAATTGTAAATTATAATAATTTAGATTATATAATTCTAAGTTATAAAGATCCATATTATAATTCTAAATTATAGTAAAAAGGAAATAAAAATTTTTATCCCTAATCTTATTTTTAAAATCTTTTTTAGTTAATACAGCAATAGCTGCTGCAGCATTTAATGCGGGGTGCCTTTCATACAATTGTCTGATGGATAGAGCTTTCTATAATATTTCTATAATATTTAAGATAAATATTATAGAATACACTATATTACTTTGGCTTTTATAGATCATGTATTGTTATTGGTAGACTGGGGCAACAAAATCAATGTGATTCCAAAATAATGCTTCAATTTATACCCACAATGCCAATGAGCTTCCAGGCAAACCTTCCACATATAGCTACGAAGAACTACCTGGCCTCAGACCATCCCCCACTGAAAACATCTAGAAAACATGGGTGGAATATTTTTTTAAATAAAAACAAAATATTGAAGGCAATGCACTCCTGAGGAACTGGGGACTTCAGGGGCCTACAGCACCTAGAAAAAAGAAGTACAATGAGATGAGGCCCAAAGTCACCATCATATTTTCTCTTGAGTCATTGGCTTGTCTTAAGGGGTGGTCAAGAGGCTAAACACCCAAAGAGGTAGCAATTCAGAGGATGGAAAGCTGAGCAGAGTTCAACAAAGACTGAGGTGGTCTTAGTGAAGTGAGAAAGTAAAAATGTGGAGATGAATGAGATGAATGTAATATAACAACAATAAAATTAAATTTTATTTAATGAAGATGAGAACCCACCTAGGAAAAAAGCCTAGAAACATGCCTGTTTTCCCTTAGCGCTCATGAGGGGCTGGGCTACAGAAGTAAGTGCAGCTGGAAATAGAGCAGCTTTCCCCAAAATGTAAATACTGTTATCAGTCAACTCAATCCCAGATGATATTGAAGTATTCTTCACCTAAACTCCCTCTGTACCCAAAGCAAAGGTACATTTTCCCCATAGGAAGATAACGTGCAGAGCCTCCAAATCACTCCGCAATTTTCCACACACTGCAACTACAAGAAACAGTCATTTCTGGAAAATGGGGAGGGGGGGGGGTGCTCTATAGTATAGTTATGCAGATTGTGGAAGAGGCCAGTAAGTTACCTGGCACACAAATGCTCAACCCTAAAAGTGGCCATTGAGAAAATATTTATAGAGTATGTCATGTTAAAATGTAATTCATTTCATTCTTTCTATCAGAGACATTGGGGAATTGATTAATAACTTTGTCTTTTTTATGTAAGAGGAAAGATATGCTAGATTCATGATTAGATTAACAGTATTAGAAACTAGACATGGATACTTTTGTTAGCAAGCAACCAGAAATCAGCAAAACTGACAGTTCTGCATTAATGAAATAAGCACAGCTTGAAAACCACTTACACCTTCCTTTTCTAGCCATTGTCACCATGCCAAATCTCAGGCTGTTCTGTTTATAATTAAACAAAATTTCTGCATACAGTGACACAATCTGATGTTTCATAATCAAGGGAAAATAATTACCTTTCACTATGGGTGTTCCTTAATGATTGAAAATGGAAATGCTTTACTCATGGTTTTAAAGCCTCTGTATTATATTGCACTTAAAACATCAGAATGCAGTGTTGATAATGGGAATTAAATGCACTTGAAATTCACAAAGTGTTTTACAAACATCTGAGTTCTTATTTTTATGCCTATAAGTAAGGATTATGTTTTGATATTTATACACTAATGGCTCAGAATATGAGGCATATGAAATCTAAATGTCAGTAACAGTTCAAATAATGCTAAATTTGGGTGAAAATAAAGCTGAATTGAGTAGAAATGGTGGTTTCAATGTTACTCAACCATTTATTCATCAGGCTTTTAAGGTGACTTTAAGCTATTTTTGAAATATCCAAATGTTATTTTGAAATACTGTGCCAGGATTTTTAGAAGCACCACAGCCTGTAAAGTGATACAGCATATAAAGTTCAAAAAGAAAAAAAAAAAAAAAAAAAAAGGAAGAAAGAAAGAAAAGAAGTGTTTTAGAATTTCTCCTGCCACCCCGATTTTTCCAAATTCCTGCTGGGCTGGGAAACAACAGGGCAAGTCACCCATGACAGTCTGTGGCCCACCCCCCAGACCCCAGAGTATTGCAACTCTGTTTCCATGTCACCAGCCCATGACATTTTTAAAGAGTGGGGAATCACATCTGCAAGGATATCCTGTCATCATCATGGGCTTCAAGGCTGACGTGCACAAGGAGAAGCCAGAGGTGAAGATGATGCAGAAAAATGGGTTGGAACCTGTGACCTACCCCATGAGCCAAGAGATGGCAAAGGCTATGGGCACAGCGTCTACCTGGACTGCTCAGCCTGGCTCCGTGAAAACATCTATGGCGTCTTCCAGGAAGTGGTCAAGGTGGCTCTCAGCAGCCACAGTAGCAGATAATAGCGGAGAATGACATGGAGCGTTAATGTGGTGACTTGGCAGCCTGGGCCCTGCCTGCCCTGAGCCCCAGCAGCACAGGCAGGAGCTGGGCACTAACCTTGCAAGGCGATGGCTACTTTGGACCCAGTCCCCAGTCTGTGACAGCCAAACTGCACCTCAAAGAGATGGACACCACCAAGGCCGGGCCCCAGGACATGGGGATGAGCTTCCTAGATAAAAGGAAACCCTCCTGAGGCCTGAGGAAGGGCGTTACTGGGCCCACCAGCCCTGTGGAAGGTCCTTGAGGCCCCAGAATCACTGACAGCACCCAGCACTCAGCACCCAGCACCCAGCCCTGGATGGCACAGCCTGGGGCTGGCCGGTGCAGCCTCGCGCCACCTCGTGGCTGCTCCCAAGACGCGCTTTCAGGACCTGGCATTCCTAGGTCTATGGGGCCAGCGTCCACACCCTGTCCCCTTCCTGCTTTACCTTGCCTGTGCCGGCTGTAACTGTAGCAACTAAAATGACATCAATTCTACAAAATGAAAAATTGTGAAATAAACAAACATTTATTTTATAATAAAATAAATAAATGTTGGTCTTCACTGTGCCGCAAATCCTGCATTGGTAGTAATACTTGAAAGAGGACACTTAGAAGGGTTGGAAGATTGCTGTCTGAAAGTCATTGTTTTCTTATAATTCTTAAGCCACAAGATATTCCAAGAAGTAGTGTATCTATAAGTACCATAAAATAATTACACCCTATAGGATGCGTTTCTGTTTTTCCAAGGATAGAGAAAATAAACAATGGCCCTGGATCAGTGGATTGAATGCTGGCTTCTGAACCAAAGAGTCACCAGTGCAATTCCCAGTCAGGACATATGCCTGGGTTTGAGGCCAGCTCCCTAGCTGGGTGCATGGACAGGCAATCACACATTGATGTTTTTCTTCTTTCTCCCCTCTCTCTAAAAATAAATAAGGCCCTGGCTGGTAGCACAGTGGTTAAGGCACCGGCCTGTGAACCCGAAGGTTGCACGTTCGATTCCCCAGCCAGGGCACATAACCAGGTTGCAAACCAGGTCTCCAGTCAGGTCTGTGGCTGGAGGCAGGTGAAACGCAACCATACATTGAAAAAATAAAAAATAAAAAAAAGAGAGAGAAACATTGATTTAAAAAAATAAATAAAAATAAATAAAATATTTTTAATAGAGGGAAAATAAACAATGAGATACAGAGAAATGAAGAGATGCAAGAAAAGTCCATGATCACTGACGAGTGCCCATAAGGAGAAAAGATTTGAACTGTAGAACAAGGAGATATAATTACATACATTGGCAGTTTAAAGTATTGTTTGTTATATCAGACAAAAATCTTTAATGACAGGAAAATAAAATACTGGATTCTTGATTTTTAAATAGTTTCACAATCCATTTACATATTAAAATATATTTAAAGATCTGCAGATAAGATATGATGTGGCATGAGATGATATATGAAAGGGTATGATATATGATAAGATATGATATGACAGCAATTGAATAGTTCAGAAAGTAGATGATAATTTTTGGTTGATATGTGGCCCTACACTAGCAATATCAATATCAACTGAGAAGTTATTAGAAATGCCCATTGTCTGGCCCCACACACTACTCAATGAATTAGAAACTCTAGGGGTCTGGCCCAGAAATCAGTTTTAACAAGCCTTCCAGCTAACATGGGAACTACTGTATTAGAAGATAACCCAATATAATGATTACATTAAGAGGGACCACTAGGAGCCAATTATGTCTTGATTTTAAACTGCTTTCAGCAGTCTCCACAGCCCAATAACTTTTTAAAAATTATATATTCAATCAAGATGTTTTAGTTATAGGAACATAAGTTGACTACTGACAATAGGTTTCACTGGCAAATCACTGTTAAAAACCTACTCTCATTTCTTATTCAAGTTAGGCAGCATCCTGTAGTTAAAGAGGCATTACTTAAACCTGGAAGTGAGAAAAAATTTTATTCCTATTCTACAAGTTTTCAAGCAGTACATACTTCCTGTGACTCCAGGGCATCTATTTATTTTTATCATTAGAAAAGCACAAAAATTTGGCATTCTGCCTTTAGAGCATTGAACTCATACAATATAAGTTGAATATATACTATACTTAAATAGTTAATCATTCATTCAAAACACAAGTGGTATGTTTCTTCTTTCAAAGAAGAAACTAAAAGTGAATACACTTAAAAATGTTAGAGAGAATGACATGGAAAGGAAGATAATGAAAAAGCAATTTAGCAAAATTTTAAAAAATGATAAATGGAAGGTAAACTGGACATAATATAGAACATGAAAGAGCTCCAGAAATTCAGAATATTTTTTACTCATGTGGTAAGCTCCCATTAGTCTATAATTGTATTTAATTTTACTGTTTTCTACCTTCATGGAAGAAGTTATGAATAACTGGAATGTTAAATCCTTCACCTCCAGACACTTTCTAATTTACATGCTCATCTTAACTATTTTGTTTTGGTAGAAATATATATTCCATAGGACTTTCCAACAGAGAACTACTTAATTAAAACCACTTTTCAAATATTTTTTTACCTAATGAAGCTTGTTGGTGACATTTCCAAGTGCATAAGCCCATCTGTGAATAATCTTAAACTCAAATAATGTAGAGGTTGATAAGGTTCAGGAAACTAATCTGTGGGGTTCACTATTTAAAAATATGACAACTTGGCAAATTGCATATTTTAGGCTAAAGGAGTTTGAGAAAAGGTCATAGAAACTCATGAGGTAAAAATTATCTAAAAGCAAAAAAATGGTCTTATGTGCATGTATATTTTACACAATTTGTAGTCTAGGGCCATAGCTACTCAAGGTAGTTTCAGAAGAGATCAGTGCTGGAAATATGGTTTCCTGGATTAAAGGGGAGAATGGGGACCTTTTTATTTAAATTACTGCAAATCTGAAGCCAAAGCAACACTAATCAGTGCTAGCCTCAGATATTCAAAGCAGAAATTTCTCTTTTCAAAGTAAGTTTCAAAGTTGGATATTTTATGTAGAATTGGAGGAAATGGCCCATTCTTATATGCTACTTATACATTTCATGATAGATTGGTTTCTACAGCTTTAAAAATCAAATAAGCTATGAAACATTTACACTAATGAAAAAGGATATTTTCTGATGTACTATATTGTATGGCTAGCTTATTACAACTAATTATTTGGTAATTATTAAAGCTTTGCACATGAATTACAGCAAGTGTATGGAAAATTTATACAGAAGGCAAAAGCCCCAGAGTAGCCAATGCCACATTGAAGAACAAAGTCAGAGGACTGACACTACCTGACATAAAGACTTATCATGAAACTACATTAATCAAGATAGTGTGTTATCGATAGCCAACTGAACTAGCTGAAGAGAAGCCTTATAACCAAGGATTAAGAAAAGAAGTGGGGGGGACAGAGGGGAGCAAAAAGGGGATGAATGTAATACAACAACAATAAAATTAAAAAAAGAAAAGAAAAGAAAAGAAGTGACATCAAGACTGGTAGGAAGGATGAAGACATGAAATTGGCTTGCTGCCTCCCATGAACAGCACCTGAGGGTCTGGAGGGATATGTATGCCGTGGTGGGGTTTCCTCTGAGAAGCTTGGGGTCTAAATTCCAAGTCAGGCTCCCCAGCTCAGAGCACTAAAGCCAGGAAGAGGTACCCACAAAACATCTGGTTGTGAAAAGCAACGTGTCTGCCAACCAAGGAGAGATAGCTAGAGACATGGGAATCCTGTCAAAGGGCCAAAACACAACACAGTCACTCACTCTGGGCTCCACAGGAGGGAGGGCAGAGCAAACTAGAATTGCCTGATGAGAATGTGGGATTTGTAACTCTGGGGAGAGAGATGAAGGGTCAGCTGGCAAGGTCCCTCCGCTGAGTCATTTTTCCATACCACAGATTCTATTTGTGGGGAGTGGAGCACTTCCTACCCTGCAGCATCAGCCTGGAAGGAACAGGCCCCACTTTCCGGACTCCCTCTCACCTCACCCTTTGGAACTTATATCCTGCTGAGAGGTACAGCCAGAGGCTCTTTCAGTAACTAAGCATAACAGGCAGTCAGCAGGCAGAGGCAGGTAGAGGTGGATCTTGCAGTGCTTTGGGACCTCTGCTGGCTTACTCCCAACTTGAAGCTGGTAAAAGCCATCCTTGTTGTGCAGCTTGATCCTTCCCACATACATCCTGTCTGAATAGAGGCAGCCACAAACCATGGATTACTGATAGCTCCAAACAAGTTGCCCAGGGTCAGTCACAGGCAGCATCTTACATTGGTTAGTACCATGGTGCCTCCAAAGAGTCCCAGAGCCAACACACCCAGTGAGTGGCCAGCTTTAGACAACAAATCGGGGTCTAAAAATTTAGCTTCACAAGTTATATCCAAAGAAATATCTGTTAAGTCAAATTCTGCTTCATGTGGTTATCACTTGCATAGTTGCATGCATGCCATTATTGGCGTTGACTCTCTCAGTCAGCCAGCCTGAGGATCAATCCCATGTACTAGAGGCCCAAAAGCAATACAGACTCAATTACAACAGAAGAGCCCACATGACCGATATAAGAAACATTCCTGGAGCACCCAGCTTAGGTGATCCAGAAGACTGCACAAGCACCAGCACACCCCACAGGACCTACTACATGAGGATACCCTCCTAAGACAGTGTCATAGCAGATCTACATAAGAATAGAAGCAAACACAAAGATGCAGCCCAAGTAGGTAGACAAAAAAAAAAAAAAAAAAAAAAAAAAAAAAAAAAAAAAAAAAAAAA
>PVIW01007030.1:0-63601 GCA_004026585.1 Noctilio leporinus | reverse complement strand
AATACAGTATCTAAAATGAAGAAAACACTGAAATGGATAAACAGTAAGTTGAATGAAGTAGGGAACTGAATCAGTAATTTGTAAGACAAGGTAAAAAAAAAAAAAAATCAAAGCATCAAAAAGAGAAGAATATAAAAATGAAGATAGTTTAAGGAACTTTTGAAACAACATGAAGCTTAACAACATCGGCATCATGAGAATACCAGAAGAGGGGAGAGAGCAAGGAAGTAAGAACCTATTTGAAGGAAACAATGACCAAAATCTTTCCTAAGTTGGTCAAGGAAAAAGACACACAGATCCAGGAAGGAAAATGCCCCACACAAGATGAATCCAAAGAGGCCAACACCAAGATACATCATAATTAAAATGGCAAAATTTAAAGACAAAGAGAGAATCTTCAAAACCAAAAGAGGAAGTTAGTTGCCTATGATGGAATTCCTATAAGAATGTCAGCCGATTTCTCAACGGAAATATTTCATGCCAGGAGGGATAGCCATGAAATATTGAAAGTGATGTAAAGCAAGGAATCACAACCAAGGCTACTTTACGATGCAAAGCTATTATTTAAATTTGAAGGAGAAATAAAGAACTTTCCAGACAAGAAAAAACTAAAGGAGTTTGTTAACATAAGGCCAGAATTACAAGAAATGTCAAAGGGCATGCCTAAAGAAGAAGGAGAAAAAGATGAAGGCAAAAAAGAAGACAATGGTGAAGAAGGAGAAAGAGAAACATAGGAACATAGTTAAAAGGATAAAATGGTGATAATCCATACCTATCAATAATCACATTAAATGTTAATAGCTTAAATACTCCAATCAAAAGACACAGATTAGCTGAATGGATAAGAATATAAGAGCCACATATAAGCTGTCTAAAAGAGACCCACCCTGGAATGAAAAAGACTGTAAGTAAAGTAATTTTAAAAACGACATTTCAAGAAATAGAAAAGAAAAAATCCTGGGATAGCAATACTTATATCTGACAAAATAAACTTTTAAATGAAGGCTATAGTAAAGACAAAGGCAAACACTACATAATGATAAAGGTGGCAATCCAACAAGAGGTTATAACCCTTGCAAATAGTTAAGCACCCAAAGTAGAAACACCTAAACATGTAAGGCACATCTTGATGGACATAAAGGGAGAGATTAACAATAATAAAGTCATAGTAGGGAATTTTAATATCCCATTGACATCAACAGATAGATCTTTCAGACAGTGAGCCAATAAGAAAACAGTTGCCTAAACTGAGACATTAGATCAGATGGCTTTAATTGATATCTTCAGAGTATTTCACTCATAAGCAGCAGAATATACAGCTTTTTCGATTGCACACTAATTGTTTTCTAGGATAGACTACATGTTAGGACACAAAACAAATCTCAATAAATTAAGAGCATTGAAATCATATCAATCACCTTTTCTGACCATAATGATATGAAACTAAAAACCAATCACAGGAAAAAAAAAAAAACTGAAAAATACACAAAAATGTGGGAGCTAAATAACATGTTACTAAACAATAAATGTTTAATAGTGAGATCAAGGAAGAAATAAAAAGATACCTTAAATTAAATAAAAATGAAACACAATAAGCGGAAATGTATGGGTCACAGCAAAAACAGTCTTAAGAGGAAATTCATTGCATTACAGCTGTATTTCAAGAAACAAGAAACATCTCAAACAAACAATACAACTTTATACTTGAAGAAACTTTAAGTGTGAAAGAACTTTAAAAACAAAGCTCTTTAAAAACTTTAAAAACAATGTGAGTAGCAAGAAGGAAGTGATAAAGATAAGAGTAGATGTAAACAAAATAGAGTCTAAAAATAAAACAAAAGATCAATGAAACCAAGAGCTGATCATCTGAAAACATCAACTACATGACAAACCTTTAATCATACTCATCAAGGATAAATTAAGACAGAGGATCCAAGTAAATAAAATCAGAAATGAAGGAGGAGAAGGAACACTGACACCAAAGAAATACAAAGGATTGTAAGAAAATAAAATAATTATATACCAACAAATCTGACAATCTGGACAAAATGGATAAAATACTATAAACATACAATCTTCCAAAACTATATCAGAAAGAATCAGAAAACCCAAAGCAACAGACTACAACTAGTGAAATTGAAGCAGTAATCAAAAAACAAAAACAATAATAAACTCCCAGGTAACAAATTCCTGGATTGGATAACTTCACAAGAGAATTTTACCACTTAAAGAAAAACCAGCACCTATCTTTCTCAATTTATTCCAAAAAATTCAAGAGGAGAGAGATTTCCAAACTCACTTTATGAGACCAGTATTATAGTAATTTCAAAACCAGATAAAGACACAAGAGAAAATTACAGGCAAATATCCCAATATATGGATGATATATATAGGGATATTGAACATAGATACTAAAATCCTCAGAATATATTACCAAATTGGACCCAGCAATACCTTAAAAAGATCACACATAATGATCATGTGGGATTTATCCTGGGGATGCAATATTGGTGCAATCAATAAACATGATTCACCACATAAACAAATGATGGGAAAAAATTACATAACCGTGTCAATAGATGCAGAAAAAGAATTTAATATAATCCAGCACTCATTTGTGATAGAAATTCCCAGCAAAGAGGGAAGAGAGGGAACATAGCTCAATAAAATAAAAGGTATATATGACAAACACATAGTCAACATCACATTCAATGGGCAAAAAAAATACAAGTGTTTTTCTAAAGATCAGGAATAAGACAGGGATTCCATTTTCACCAGTCTTATTCAGCATAGTACTAGAAGTCCTAGCTAGGGTAATCAGACAATAAAAAATGAAAAGCAGCCAGACTGGAAAAGTACAAGTAAAACTTCTATAATTTGCAAATGACATGAAACTATAGAGAAACATAAAGATCCCACCAAATCTACTATAAATCCATTGCATTTTAATTTATCAGAAATGAAAACTAAGAAAATAATCTCACCCTGGCTGGTGGCACAGTGGATAAGGGTGACAGCCTGCAAAACCAAAAGTCGCTGGTTTGATTCCCCAGCCAGCGCACATAACCAGGTTGCAAGCCAGGTCTCCAGCCAGATCTGTAGCTGGAGGTGGGTGAAAGGCAACCATACATTGATGCCTCTCTCCTTCTCTGCCTCTCTCCCTACCCCTCTCTCTAAAAATAATAAATAAAGAAAAAAGAAAATAATCTAATTCACAATTGCTTCAAAGGAATAAAATATCTAGGAATAAATTTAACCAAGGATGTAAAACAACCATACTCAAAAAATTATAAACCACTGAAGAAATTGAGGGAGGTACAAATGAATTAAAGTATATACAATGTTAATGATAGAAAAAGTTAACATCTTTAAAATGTTCCTACTGCCCTAAGTAATCTATACATTCAGTGCAATGTCTATCAAGATACCAATGATGTATTTCACAGAACTAAAACAAATAGTCCAAAATTTATATGGAACCACAAAAGGACCCAAATAGCAATAGTGACCTTGAAAGAAATAAAAGAACAAAATTGGAGGAATTGAGCTACCTGATTTTAAACTGTACTATAAGGCCATAGTAAATAAAACAATACATACCGGCATAGAAACAGATATATAGATCAGTGGAACAGAATAGAGAGCCCAGAAATAAACCCAAACTTTTGCAGTCAATTAATATTTGACAAAGGAGGCAAAAGCAGACAACAGGGTAAAGATAGTCTCTTCAATAAGTGGTGTTTGGAATATTGGACAGATATATGCAAGAAAATTAAACTAGAACACCTTCTTATACCATAAGTGAAAATCTCAAAATGGATTAAAGACTTAAATGTTAGATTCAAGACCATAAACACATTAGAAGAAGTATGTGCAGTAAAATCTCAGACGTACCTCATAGCAATATTTTCTGGTATGTCTTCTTAGGCAAGAGAAACAAAGAAAAAATTTAAAATGGGGCTACACTATACTACAATTTTTGCACATCAAAGGAAACCATCAACAAAATGAAAAGACAACCTACTGAATGAAAGAACATATTTCCAAAACATCTGATAACAGAATTACTAAACAGCAAGTAGGGGTCCTGCTGCCTGCCACCACCCCTCGGCAAAATTCCAGAGGCGAAGGTTTGTTAATAAACGAAAGGAGGCTTAATTCAAAATCAGTCACTTAAACCTATCAAGTCACAGCTTTAATTTCTTAAGCTTATCAAAGAAGCTAAACTCTAACACCTGGCTCTCCCAACTTTTCCTCTGTTAGTTTCTATCGGGTTACTTTACAAACTAAAACAACATAATGCACAAAAGCTACACAATTCTGGAAGAATGGCAGGGTGTTCCCTCTAGGACACCCAAAGAATAAACCTGCCACCGTCTGCCAGGCCAGTCCAATCCTAACTATGCCTGGATTTCTTTCACAAACAAAATACCATCTGTTGGGAAACACAGGCAGCTGCCGCACCATCATTCAGGCATCCTTAAGGAAGGAGACCCTCAGAGCAAACTTAAGCTGGAGCCTGAGAGAGAGCCAACTCCAGAGGCAGAAAAGCACCTGAGCCAAAGAGCCAGCACTCTTTTTATTTTCATTGGCTCTGGAGGCATTCCACTTTCCAGGTGACTGGGAAAAGGTAAGTGCCCAGCAAGTGGCATTGTCCCCGCTCTGAACTCTCCCCCAATTACAGCCCCTCAAGGCTCTGAAACCAGTCCCCCAGCACTAACAAATACCTAAGGGTCCGTCCCTTACAACATAACAGGTGCAACAGCTCTATTTACTACACAGAGGTGAGTACAGGAACCTGTCAAGTTGAGGAGACAAAGAAGTATGGCCCAAAAGAAGGAGTAGATCAAGGCTCCAGTGGGAGAATATAGCTAACCTAACAGATGCAGAGTTCAAAACACTGGAGCTCACAGACTTGACAGACATGATTGAGTATGGCAAATGCATAATGGAAAAAGTGAAAGCTACACCAAGTAAAATGAAGAAAAATCCACATGAAACCAATGGTGAATGGAAGAAAGCCAGGGCTTAAATTAACTATTTGGAACATAACAAAGATATAAAGTCACCTAGTACAGAATGAAGAAACAAAAATTTTAAACCAGGTTGCAAGCCAGGTCTCCAGCCAGGTCCGTAGCTGGAGGCAGGTGAAAGGCAACCATACGTTGATGTTTCTCTCCCTCTCTGCCTCTCTCCTTTCCCCTCTCTCTAAAAATAATAAATAAAATCTTTAAAAAATATTTTTTCAATGAGGAGCATTTTAGAAACCTCTGGGAAAACTAAACATACCAACATCTGAATCATAGGAATGCCAGAAAAAGAACAGGAAGAGCAAGAAATTGAGAACTTATGTGAAAAAATAATGAAGGAAAACTTCCCTAATTTGATGAAGGAAATAGACATACAAGTCCAGGAAGCACAGAGAATCCCAAATAAGCTAGACACAAAGTGGAACACACCAAGACATATCATAATTAAAATGCCAAAGGTTAAAGATAAAGAGAGAACCTTAAAAGCAGCAAGAAAAAGGAGAGAGTTATTCACAAAGAGCTTTCTACAAGACTGTTGGCTGATTTCTCAAAAGAAACTTTGCAGGCAAGAAGCGACTGGCAAGAAGTATTCAAAGTGATGAAAAGCAAGGACCTACAACCTAGATTACTTTATCATTCAGAATGGAAGGACAAATAAAGTGCTTCCCAGACAAGGTAAAGCTAAAGGAGCTCATCATCACCAAACCCTTATGTGAAAAGTTAGAGATACATTTAAGAACAATATCAAATCTATAAAAAGTTAAATGACAACAAACTCACAACTATCAACAAATGAATCTAAAAAACAAAAACAAACTAAGCAAACGACTAGAACAGAAACTGAACCAAAGATACAGAGATCATATAGTGGGGTATCAGTGGAAGGAGGGAAGGGAGAGAATGGGGAAAAGGTGCAGGGATCAAGAAGTATAATTGGTAGGTACAAAATAGACAGGGGCAAGTTAAGAATGATAAAGTAAATGGAGAAGCCAAAGAACTTACGTGCATGACCCATAGACATGAACTAAGGGGATGGGGATTGCTGGAGAGAAGGAAGGTACCAGGGAAGAGGGGGGCAAAGAGGAAAAAACTGGGACAACTGTAATAGCATAATCAATAAAATATACTTAAAAAAGAAAAAAAGTTAAAACTTCAGCTCTGTAAAAGTACTAAAAGAATAAAAAGACAAGTCACAGATCATCTGGGTTAAGTTATTTGCAAAATACAATATGATAAAGAACTAATATCCAAAATACACAAAAACTTCTTAAAACTTAATGAGGGAAATAAAATGGGCAAAATATATGAACAAACAATATATTAAAGAAGATAAACAATTGCCAAATAAGTATGATATGAAAATATTCTCAATACCATATATCATTAGGGAATTGCAAGTTAATACAATGAAATACTTCTACATGCTTATAATGCCCATAATCCAAAACACTGACAACAGCAGTGTAGCTGTTCCTTAAAATGTTAAACATACCCTTATCATACGATCTAGCAACAGAGCTCTTAGGTATTTATGTCAAATTAGTTAAAATTTATGTCTTCACAAAACCTTTCCCAGAAATGTATATAGTAACTTTACTAATAATTGCCAAAGCTTGAAAGGAAGCTAAATGTCCTTCAAATTTTTTCTTTTGTGAATTTGTTGTTTACATTTTGGCCCATATTTTTCTAGTGGATTGCATTTTTCTTACAGACTTGAACATTTCACAATTTGCCAGCTATGTATGCTTCTCATGTTTTTTCCCAATAGATAAATATGTTTTTATGTCTTTTTTGTTGATGTCTTTCACTGGTAAAATGTTTTTCACTTGTAATATGCCCAAATTTATCTTTCTTCTTAGGTATGACCTTTTAGTCTCTCTTTCTTTTTACTTTTTTTGGACTATTTCTTTTTGCAGTTAGTTGTGTAAATAGAGTTACTATAATTTTCCATTTAAACTGGGACATTTTTAGTGTAAAAAAGGGGTGCTAAAATAAGTAAAATTGTATAACTTTTGTTGACAAATTAGTTGTATTATTTGGTAAGCTTATATAAGTAAACTTAACACAAACTATTTTCAAAAAATATATTTATTAAAATAAAATGAGCAGATATCTGCATATGTTAAAGTAAAAGTAATTGCTTTCTATTATCTTAATGTTTTAAAAACAGAAAAATTATCCTTTGTTCATATTTAGTTATTTTAATCCATTTTTAGCTGTATCCCTTTCTAATATCATGTCATTAGTATTTTTCCTTTTTTAAAAATTTTATTTATTTATTTTTAGAGGGAGGGAAGGGGGGAAGAGAAATAGGAAGAGAGGCATTCATGTGTAAGAGAAACATCAACTGGTTGCCTCTAGCATAACCCCAAAGAGAGACTGACCTGCAACTCAGACATGTGCCTGACTGGAATGGAACCTAGAGACCTTTCACTTTGTGGTACAACACTCAACCACACCAGCCAGGGCATTGATATTTTTATTAAAAATACTTTTTACCAGGACTTACTATTTCGAACTTTTCATACTATTACTTGCTATATTCTTACATTTTTCATTTTTCTGATTAATTAATCTGAAATTGTTGACAACTCTAGTTCATTCTTTTTGATGACCTATAATATTTTAAATTTAGGAAACAGTCTCTTTACAGTTTCTGACAAATTCTACTAAGCGAAGAGTACGTCCCTTCTAATATTTAATTGAATTATAAATACTTTATCTCAATTATTTTCACAGATATTATCTTTTGCCCTTATTTAAAGTTTATTTCTAAAATTTTGCAAGCTAAAACATGTCAAATAGGTGGCCTTTATTTAGAATTATTCTGAATATTTAACAAACTTATATTTTATTAATGTATACCTGGTATACAATAATATATTGGTTTCAGTCTATTCTTAAAACAAATTTATTTTCAATCTAAGAATCAATGTTTTTTACTTAGAATTGTTGATATTTATGTTTTTTAAATATGATATTGTCTCTGTGCTATCAAGAGGATTGGTGAGACAGAATTTACTAAGAAGTTTGATTCACGTCTACAGAATTTTCTTCCAAGTTGCTGACACTCATTTTTCAAGCTTTTGATGCCTGTGATTTTTTAATCTTATCTGAAAGTGTCAACAGAAGGTTTTCAAGCAGGGCAGGCTTAGATTTCCTTCAACTGATCCTCAATAATTTGTTGACGGAAACATCAAAAGGTTGTTATTACTCCAATCATGCCTCCAGGAATACCAAGCAAGTTGTATAGCCTAGTGGCAACTACATTACAAAGTTATTTTCTTTAATGAATCTGAGTTATTGTGCTGATGGATATAAATCCATTTCTATTTGTGATTATTACTGATATATGTGCACATATTTCTGCATCCTATTTTGCATGTTTAAAATGGTAACAGGAAATGGGTACTGTTGGCAGCAAAATGGCACCAGATGTCAGACCTTGCTCAGCAACCTTGGTACTTGAGTTCTGGCTAAAAAAGAATTCAGAGTCAAGAATCAAACTATAAGAGAAAGCCTAATGAGAAAGCACAGAGGTAGAACTGAACTGTAGAAGAAATTGGCTCAGGAAACAAGCTACATAGGCTACATAGGCAAAGGAAGGGCCGTTGGAATTAGAAAGGAAAGAAAGATAAAGGCCCCATGCCTGGGGGAAGGAAAAGCGGACTAGAGAGGCACAGGCAGTCTCCAGAGAGGAAGGTTGCCCTGGGAACTCTGTCCTATGGGCTTTCAAGGGTGGGAATTTTTAGGGAAAGTACCATGGGAGTGTCTTAATACAATGGCTTTCCAGGTGTGTCCTTTCAGGGTCATGGTGTGCACAGATTGTTTGGTGCCAGGGCAGGGTGTCATTAATCAATGCAAATGGTCCTCATGTCAGCCATGGCATGGTTAGTCTAGTTTTGCTACTTTTCCTGGCAGGGAGCTGAAACACAACTAGGGCCTAGATGTATTTCTTGTGGATCAGAGCCTCATTATCCTGGGGGCTTAATGCTTAAGGACTATTCTCCAGCCTCCTTGCTCCTTCCCGCCCTCAAGGGGTTTAACCCAAATGACTAGCAACATGCCAACAAAGGAGCGGTCAGGGGAGGAACTGAGCCACACAACCAATGATATGAAAGATCAGGGGATCTAAACCACATCATCAAGGCTATGCTAGGGGAGGAAAGTCTACATTGGGGACAAAGTCTTGGTTTTCTCAGGTTACTGTTGCTAGGTAGCCAGGCCTCTCTGCCCTGGGGACTTTCTGTACTTGGTTCATCTTTCTTGTTCTGCTTCTCTGTCTAATTACCTACCGTATATATGACTTATTGGGGTGATCACTTTGTAAGGTATATAAATGTCTAGTTATTATTTCATATACCTGAAACTTATATAATATGGTATGTTAACAGTATTTGAAAACTTTTTAAAATTAAAATAAAGTGGCCAACAAGAAGTCTTAGCCTCTATGTTGACTAAGCCTCTATCAAATAGGAATTTTGATATCCTATTTGATATCAAATAGGAATTTTCTAAAATTTGCTCCTTTTTATTTTTTTAAAGATTTTATTTATTATTTTTAGAGAGAGGGGAAGGGAGAGAGGCAGAGAGGGAGAGAGACTTCAATGTATGCTTGCCTTTCACCTGCCTCCAGCTATGGACCTGGCTGGAGACCTGGCTTGCAACCTGGTTATATGCCCTGGCTGGGAATTGAACCAGCAACCCTTTGGGTTCACAGGCCGGAGCCTTATCCATTGTGCCACCAGCCAAGGCAATTTGCTCCCTTCTAAAAAATTCCCAATGCATTATAGAAAAAAGTCAAAATATCCTTTATTTATTGTATCATAATAGCTCACTTGGTCTTAAAATCTAAATTTGTTACAATTATTGATGGAAATTAAAATTACCAGGATGCAAGCCAAGTCTCCAGCCAGATCTATAGCTGGAGGCAGGTGAAAGGCAAGCATACATTGGTGTCTCTCTCTCTCTCTGCCTCTCTCCCTTCCTCTCTTTCTAAAAACAATAAATAAAATCTTTTTAAAAAGTTGTTCTTAAAAAAATAATAAAATAATAAATTAAATCACTAGGTAATTGTTGACAGTACAGATGTGAAGTATGTAAATGATGGGAAATGATAGTATTCTTGCTTTCAATAGACCACATGTATCTCATAAAACTAAAACATAAATTTTCCTGAGTTGTGAAGTGTCTATACCATATTAAGGTAATTTTATTCCATAAAATTGATTGTACTCAGTCTTTACAATGAATTGATTTCATTCAAGTAAAGCAACTGCTGGGTGAAATACTTAATATTTCTCCTCAAAATGAATTACCAGTATTGCCATTTTTACTCTGTCAATACTACACCCAGAAGATAAGATTTCAAAAACATTATAAAATTCTAAGTTCAAAAATGAAATTTTATTTGGATGCAGCTTGGAGAACACATTCCACCCACCCTCAGGAGTGATTAGAATGATGGTAGTTATTATTGTTGACTTTATATGACAGCATTTTTCAGGAAACTTTCAGGGCAGGAAACAGGAAGTCATTTTCTTTGAGAAAAATGTGGTTTTATTCTGATGGTTTTCAAACCCAATCTTTCTTTAGAGGAAGAACACTCTACTTTTAATTATAATTCATAACCATTCCCCCCAAAATGCAAAGAATGGTATGAAGCAGAAAAGGGTTATTATTGGTACTTTAGCTATTATTTTTTTCTTCTTACACCACTAAATGTGTACAGCAATGAAAGAACTATAAGGAGCAGTCATTTAAAAAGCCCAGAGAGTGAACAAACAATAATGAAATATAATACCTGCAGGACAATTTTATTCTCTCAGAATCAGGGTCTCATTAAATGCTATCTAATAGGTTGAATACTTTGAAAATGCTTTCTCTGTTTTCCTACTATATACTAAATATATTTTATACATTTTAGACTCACTGAGTACAAAAAGGAACAAAAACTCCTAGGAAAAATAGACAAAATCTTAGAGAGAGACAATTGTCTATTTTTCTCTATAATTTCAAGTGTTGGCAATAAAAAAGCATTAGGTCACCCTTTCATTAATTATTTTGGATTTTGGAAAATAAGTGGACTGCCTATTTTAGCTTTTAGTGGTAATACCTAAATTACTTTTTCAAGCTTGGAGACCGAAACAAAGGAATACAGACAAAAATTATTTAGCCTCACAAAAAATACCCCAGACATTAAGGATGATATCAAATGGCCCAAGTAAGGTGAAGTTCCTTTTTTTTTTTTTAACTCATCTTCAAAGTTTTCAAGGGGCTTAATCTAAGTTATCAAGGAATACATGATCTGTTCCATTAAATACATAGGAGACAGCTCACAAAAAATAAAACAACAAAAAATCACAAAACTAGTTTCTTCAAGGCAAGATTTTGTTTTATTTCTCATTGTATCCATATTGCCTTGCAAAATTTGAGTTGCATCATTAATTAATGTTAGATGTCTGTTGCTGTTTGAATTTTTAACTGAGTTGACACATCTTATCACAAATGGCAACTTGTCTTTTCTTCCCAATTTCTACCTCTTTCATACACTCTCACCCTCAAATACATACACTTCAAAGAAGTTAGTAAGAGTCATTTTATTTAGTTATTTCTCTCTTCCTTTAATATAGCAATTAAATTTCCATTTGTCCTCAAGTGCAGCTTTCTACAATTTTCTAATTATGCTCCAAAAGAGTCAAAAGGAAAGAGACTTGAGTTGAGGAGCATGTCTGTTTGAAATGCATTGTGAATTGTCTCTGACAATGACATTTATACTTGCCAGAACTTCAGTTGGGCAATTTAACTACTGTGGCAATGTCAATTTATGCAAGCCTATGTAATTGCTGAAGATGGAGAAAGATAATGGAGCTTAATATTTGATAAGAAAGAAAAATTACAATCCCTTCTAGTCCCCAATATTGTGAATTCCCAATTATCAGGTTTTGAAACTGAGTGCCAGAATAAAATTTTAAAATAACAACAGTGATGAGTCTTGTTAAGAATTATAACATAGTGGCTAGGGTTAGAGAATGGAGAGATTAATGCCTGCTAAAGGTAGGAATCAGTCTAGGAGATTCGGCCCAGTTCAAAATCAGAATATGCAACATGTCTCTAAACCACAGTCTAAAAGACGAGACTGAGTCTGTTGGACAGGAGGGGTGAAGAGATGGGGTGACAACTGAAGCAGCCAGCATCACAGATCAGCACAGGGCAGGCAGTTTTGAGCCAATGGAGCACAGCAAATTTTTCGTTTTCATTTAAATTAACCACTGGCCAGTGATTCTACTCCTTTATGTGCAACAGAACCCAGGATTAACACCTGCCTCCTGGACTTCAGATGTGACAAAATCAGCTTGGTAGACCCATGGGGGTTTGGTCTAGACATGAGAAACCCAGACCATCCTTGGCCTGCATACACTTGGGCTGATTCCTCCTTGTTGCTAATTTAGTTAAAGGACAATCATTAGTATAAGTGAGGTCTCAAACTTTCAAAATAAATACCATTTTATGCACTTATCTATTTCATTTAGTCTCACTAAGTATTTCCAATTTTGAAATAAAGTTTTGCTCTTACTAGATGGTGCAGTATCAGAGGCAAGAGCTTTGTGGGGTGAACTGGAATTTAGAAATAAAATTTAAATATCATTACAGGTTGTGTGTGTAGAGATAATTTATTCTGAGCCAATTGACATTCTAGAATGCTTATATTTAACACCACATATTTAAATGTGCCTAAGTTTGGTTTAAAACTTTAAAATTTATGCTGAAAGATAAAATATTTTAGTTTTTTTCTTGTTTTCCTTTCAGTCTTTAGTTAGGGCCCTTATTGAACGTTTTATTATTTTTTCCTACAGCGATCTGGAAGTTGGTGATGACAATGTCACAGGTCAAACAATGTGCTAGAAAGAATATTGATAGATAATAAATGATTGGATAGATACATGATAGATAAATGGACTTTTGGATAGATATAGATGGCTGATAGAAGAATTTTTAGCTAAATGGATGGATGGATGATAGATAGATAGATGTTAGATAAGTACATTTAGTGATACCCATCTGATTTCATTCATTCTGAACTAATATTCAGGTCAGATTCCATAAAACAAATAAGTCCAATACCAGTATTACTGGGACAAAATCAAAGTATCAGCAGGGTCACACTTCTTCAAAGCCTCTAGAGGAGACTCATTCTTGCCTTTTCCAGCTTCTGGTGATGGCCAGTATTCTTTGGTGTGGTAGTTAATTTTATGTATCAACTTGACTGGACTAAGGGATGCCTACATAGCTAGGAAAACATTACATCTGGGTGGTGTATTAGGGTATTTCTGGAAGAGATTAGCATTTGAACCAAAAGACTGAGTAAAGATGTCCCTACTTAGTGGGGCTGGACATCATCCAATCTTTTGAGGGCCTAACTAGAGCAAAAAAGACAAAGCAAGGACAAATATGTTCTCTCTGCCTGAGCTGAGACATATTTATCTTCTCATGCCTTTGGACATCAGCAGTCCTGTTTCTCTTGCTTTTAGAATCAGAAAAGAGTTTACGCCATCAGCCACTTCATTCCCAACAATTCTCAAGCCTTTGGACTTGTACTGAGCTACATCACTCACTTTCCTAGTTCTCCATTAGGTCTACTAGATGATAATTCAGAATAATTTTCCCATCTCAATATCCTTAACTTAAACCACATCTGCAAAGACTGTGAGTATTTCCATATACAGTAACATCTCTAGGTTCCAGATATTGATAACTAGCATCTGTGGGGGGCACTGTTCAGCTTATTCTATTCACATTGTATACTCTTTCAAAATTATATTCAACCCCCTTCCATTAACACTATAATTAGAGGCAAGAATAATATTGAGAGAAGTGAGATGAGCAAACTCTGCTCCCATTTCAGAGATGTTTGCCCTCAGGAGAGCCATCCAGTGATTTTATCTTTTTCATGTAGACTTTTGGTTTCTTGCAAAATACAGCTATAGCCACCTCATTCTGAAACAAACAATTACAGGTTCTAAGAACTCTGACATATTCAGGCATTGCTGAGTTCATATATATCTTTACAATCATGTGGATTAAATTGGTTAAAGGTGAATATCTTACTCCCAACTAATTCTAACTAAATTGATCTTACCGTAAAAATGTTAATAGATGTTAATAAAGAGAAGTTGCCTTATGATTAAATCAGTTTGGAAATTTCTAGTTTAAAAAATATAAAACATCCATTTTACTGGGGCTTACTGAGAGGCTTCAATGAACTCATACATGTTGGGATTCTCCTAGAAGGTGTTGGTGTGTGTAGCATTTTCTGGTCATGGCACCCTTTTTTGAGGGATTAACTACAGGAGACTAGACTGTGAAGACATTACAAAATAAACACAGAATGGCTGCTGCTGTAAAAAAATGTAAGATGTCAGACAGCAGTTAACTTCTCTCCTATGAGCCTTGGAGAAAGAGAAGAGTGCCTATAGCAGGTTTGAAATATTGCCTGAACATAGTCTTCCATGTCTTTTAGCTAGATATGCTCAATATACAGTATGTACCTAATATTGTTTAAGATAACTATTTTAACTTGGCATGTGAGGTGCTGCCACTCTGAATAATTAGTAATCAAATTCAAGTAATCAATCATTTTAAAAAATTGCTTTATGGTAAATCAGTATGTAGGACTAAGTAATATATGAAAGTGAGTATTTTCTGAGTACTTTATAGGGTACAAGAGAGGAGACAGGTGTTCGGTGATTCCCTTTAACTGGAAGCATCATTTATTTCAAGACTTCTTTGCTCACTCTGCTTGCAGAAGTAGAAAAACAAAAAGAAAAATAAACAAATGGAACTATACCAGCCTAAAAAGGTCTTGCACAACAAAGGAAACCATCACTGAAACAAAACACAACCTACTATATGGCAGAAAATATTCACCAATGATATATCTGATAAGGGGTTAATATCCAAAACTTATCAACAACTCTGAGTATTTAACACCAAAAAAAAAACAAGCAATCAAATTTAAAAACTGGGCAAAGGACCTGAAAAATATGTCTCCAAAGATATACAGCCTGCCAAAAGACATATGGAAAAATGCTCAATGTCACTAATTATCAAGAAAATGCAAATTAAAACCACACAACTCACACCTGTCAGAATGGGCAGCATCAGTAAATCAACAGACAACAAGTGCTGGTGAGAATGTGGAGGAAAAGGAACCCTTGTGCACTGTTGGTGGGAATGATGATTTATGCAGCCACTATGGAAACCAGTATGGAGTTACCTCAAAAAATTAAAAATGAAACCTACAGGGCAGAATGGGATTCAGCTGCCTGCCACCGTATACAACCATAAAACTGAATTGATGGGAAATAAGGTTTTATTAATGGCTTCAAAGACTCCCTGTCTCGGGGAGTGGAAAGAACATGTAGCACTTCAGGGACCACCCTCCTCCGGTGTGGGCGTGGTGTTTTCTTGCTGGCAGGTGTGACACCTGACAACATTATCTGAAGGCTCCGGGCTGCTAAGTTCCAGTGTTGAGATGCCTCTCCTCAATTTAGGGGAACATGGGTCTTCCCTGCTCTAAGCTATTTCCTTGTGCAAAACAGAAACCCCCTTGTTCTGGAAAGTAGCGAAATCCAAATCCATGCACAGAGACAACTCCCTACACACACACTTCATTCTTATCTGCGCGTTTGGAGTCCAAGGCTGCTACACTGATGAGTCTCCATCTCTCTAGCTCTGGGCTCGCTCTCTGGAGTGTGCTCTCGTGAGGCTAGTTTCTCCCCTGCCCACCACAGCTTCCTCCCTCTCCCTGGACCAGGGCACACTGCCAGACCGCTGCAGCTGGCCAGGTGAGGGTCTCGGACCTCTGGGCCCCTGGTCCAGAGCATCTGCATCCCACCAGACCCGCCACTGGTGAGGTGCATGTCCTGCACAAACCTGCTCCAGACCTTGCACACAGGGCAAGGCAAGAGCTGCGTGTTGGAGTCAGATGGATTCACCACTGGTGGGACACCAGTCCTGCACATAGGACTCAGCCTCCGCAGTCTGGCTCCTGACCGTAAAAGCAGGAGGAACAAAAAGGGTGCCCAAGCATCGCCTGGAGTCCACAAGGCCACCCTGACTGGGGTCAGGGGCAAGGAAGAGAGAGGGAGCTTCTGCGTATTGTGGGGTATCAAAATGTCCAGCCTAATCCAGCCCAGTGCCCACCCTGTGTCTCAGCCTGGACATTGTCTTTGACCTCCTCCAGCTACCATGATCCAGAAGAGGGTAGAAGGGTTTTTATACATGTGTTGTGGCCTTTTCAGCCCCCACAGCCTGCACAGGCCCTATGCAAGTGCTGTCACCAGCGACTTTAGTTGTTTACTGTTGCCCGGGGGTATGGAATCATGTCCCAGCTTCCGCCTCTACCCTGAGCTGCCTAGGCCCTTCCCTCCCTTCTCAGGGGTCTTTTGCCGGCTGATGCCTCAATCTGGCAGCCTAGGGGTTTCCTCAGACCCCTCCCTTCTCCAGGGCGGGGAGGGGGCAGTCTCTCCCACCTGATTAGAGTTTCTCCCTTCCCCTCAGAGTTCTGGCCAGACCCCCTTGCCTTACGACCCAGCACTGCCACTCTGGGTATTTATCTGATGAAACCCAAAACACTAATTCAGAAGAATATATGCGGCACTGTTTACAATGGCTACACTTTGGAAGCAGCTCAAGTACTTGTCAATAGATCAGTAAGTAAAAAAAAAGAGGTGATTTTATATATATATATATATATATATATATATATATATATACACACACATACATACACAATGTAATATTACTTGCCATATAAAAGAATAAAATCTTACCATATTGGACGGCGTGGCTGGACCTGTTAGAGCGTATTATGCTAAGTGAAATAAGTCACTCAGAGACAAAAATACCATCTGATTTCATTTATATGTGGAATCTACAGAACAAAATAAACAACTAAAATTGAAACAGACTCATAGACACAGAGAGAAGACTGGTGGTCACTTGCCAGAGGGAGGGAGGTTAGGGTACAGGGATTAAGAAAACATTGGCAGTTACAAAGTGGTCATAGGAATGTAAAATATAGCATAGAGAATAAAGTCAATAATATTGTAATAACTATATGTGGTGCCAGGTGGGTCCTGAAAATATCAAGGGCAACACTTCGTTGAGTATATGATTATCTAACAACTACGCCATATACCTGAAACCAATACAAAATAATTGAAAGTAAACTGTAATTGAAAATAAAAATAAAAATAATTATAATTTTTAAAGAAATGCTACAGAGTAGCCTTTTTGTCCTACCCTAGAAGTAAGGAAAAAGGATAGGCCTTTCTGACTGTAAAATTATGTTGATAATCAATATAGACAGTAACAAAAATAAGTATGGAACTTTACAAAGATTAAAAAACCTTATATAATGGTTGCTTGAACTGCCTGGAGAAAAAAAAATTTAATAGGCTCATTCAAAGAGACATTAATCCTTGAAAATACTTAGAGCAATGGCTTTTGTAAGAAAGCATCATTATAGCCCTCATGCCTGAGTTAACCTAACCAGGAAAAAACCTACATGCCCTGGCTGGTGGCTCAGTGGATGGGCACTGGCTTGCGAACCCAAAGGTCACTGGTTCAATTTCCAGCCTCGCACATAGCGAGGTTGCAAGCCAGGTCTCCAGCCAGGTCCATAGCTGGAGGCAGATGAAAGGCAACCATACACTGATGTTTCTCTCCGTTTTTTCCTCCCTTCCTGCCCTTCTCTCTAAAAATAATGAATAAAATCCTTAAAAAGAAAAGCCATAAAAGCATTCAAACACATGGGCATGAGGTTGAGGGGCGGACTACAAGGAAAATGTTTTATTTTTATTCAATTCATACATTTCAAAATAAACTAATAGTCGACTACATAATTTGCAAGACACAATAAAAAATGAAATTGGAGACTTCTTGTTCACAAGCTGGCAAAAAGCTTTCTTCTTCCTTTTACCATCTATCTCTTTAACTTTACATTCTCTTGGGAGAGTAAAAACCTCACACCTTGGGAATATATCCTAAGGATCCCAAAACACCAATACAAAAAATATATATGCACCCCTATGGTCATAGCAGTGCTGTTTACAATAACCAAGATCTGGAAACAGCCTGAGTGCCCATCAGTGAATGAGTGGGTAAAAAAGCTGGTGCATTTACACCATGGAATACTAAGGAGCAGAAAAAAAGAAGAAACTCATATATGTATTTTGTGACAGCATGGATGGAGAATATCCTGCTAAGTGAAATGAGCCATACAGTGAAAGACAAATACCACATGGCCTCACTTATATATGGCATCTGATTAACACAACAAACTAACAAAATAGAAACAGAACATAGATACATGGAACAGACTGAACAGCTGTCAGAGGGAAGGATGGGAGGTGACCAGGATGAAGGATGGTGAGGGGATTAGCCAAAGAGCACTGATGCCTGACCCACGCACATGGACCACAATGTGGGCATTGACTTGGGGATGGGATTGTGTGGGATTGGATGGGGGTGGGGCAATGCAGAAAAAGCAGGCACTTCAATAGCAAAAATGATTAAAAATAAAATAAAAGACCCCACAGCCCCACCCCACTGCTGGGTGCAAGGGGTCCTCGCCCAGCCCTAACTTTCTGAGGAAACCCAGACCCCGCTGGGGTGGCAGCCACAATGTGATCTGGGATGGGCAGGGAGCAGATGCTGAGCATCTGTCCTGGGACACACTGAAGTGGTGACAAAGGCAGGAACCCCTCCACCTACACCCAGGCTCTAAGCACCTGGCACATACTCCATTGTTCCATCCGACTTCAATCGCATAGAGCAAATTCAAATATTAACTTATTAAGAATTTCAAAACGGCCACAGCAGAACATTAAAGACCAAGTGCCTGCACTGGTCACACATCCAGGAAGTGGGTTCTGGCAGCTGACGATGACCCAAGGCAAGGACATATGGATTAATTCGGTCATGATAGATGAGATCGAGCCGATGGAAATGGCCATGCTGGCACAGGCGCGTCTCTCTGCCCTGGTGAGCAGCCAAGGAAACATTAATGAGCTTTAACCAAATCTGCAATGAAAGTGAGGCTTTCTGGGAAATGCTTTGAGTTACTTCATTTTTTTCTTCTTCTTATTATTGGTGACATTTAATTAACAACTTCGCTATTACTGAATAAAAGAAAACATGTTTCAGAGGTAAATACATTCATTTTACCTCTTTCAATCTCTTACTCAAGCCCCTTGTTGTTTCTTGCGCTGTAATGCCAAGCAGATTCACAATTTTCAATCTAATGTTTATTGAATTTAATGCCCCCGCTAGTCGAAAGTTAGCTAATACAAAGGATATACAGTTATGTATTTACTAGATAATGATGAAAATGGAACAATCTTCCCTAGTTATTTTGTTCATCTGCTAGGGTTATCAAGCAAAATATTTATATATTCCTGAACTTTTTTCATCTGCTTAATGAAAATTCACAGTACAGGAATTGGGACCCAAAAATTTCATAAAGAGGATAGTAATTTTTTAATATAATTCTCTTCTGTTTGCCAAACTCAGAGCATCTGTAAGCCATGGAGTAATTCATCAAAAAGATTAAGTCCCCAGAGCTGCCAGGGGCTTGCAGAGAAGAGGTTGCTAAAGAGAAGAGCAGCATTTTATTACAACTTCCTGCCGTTCCTTCAAAATTATGAAATGGTTTCTAATGTTCTGACATGGAAATAATATACCATCAATTGTAGTCTTATTAACTGTAAAATTCTTAACAGATGCATTATCTCTATTCAAATACTTCCAAGGTCTAATTTAACACCCCAGGGTTTAATTTGAGGAAAGAAGAGAGTATTTAAAAAATAACATAGTTTTAGCTTGCTCTGCTGCAGTTAAAAAAAAGAAAAAGAAAAAAAAAAAAAAAAAAACCAGGATAAATAACCCAGATTGAGCCCCAGCGGCAAAAGTACCTGAAGAGATGAATACTTCTCAGGGCTTTTGACTATTATTATTTTCAACCCAACTGCAGAGGTCTGGAAAAATCAACATAGTCCAAAGCGAGTAAGGTATAGTGACACTGAGTTTCTGACGGAGTGGGCATTCAGCAGGAGGCAGAGCCAGCTGATAAAAGATTCCTGGAAAAGAAAACCGGAATTGTGTTATTTAACATGAGCTCAACATAGCCTTAAATTGTTTCCTTTTAATTTTAAGAACTAACAGAGTAAGTAGAATTGTTGACTTATGCTTGCCAATATTAGCACACTTCTAAGGGCAAATAAATGTGAATCAAGCTTTTCACTAGATGTGCTTCAGAGAAAATGTATGTGTAACAGCTGTGTTTACTTAATCAATAGCAATTTAAGAAAAAACAATAGGTATCTCTGATTATAAAACACAATTTAAATTCAGATATTTCTGGAAGTGTATCACAAACCTCAGCTCTAAAATAGAGTTAAGTTATTATGTTGAATGTAAAAATATCCTACAGGAGATTACCCCCTATATTGCACAGACTCTCTTCATGAAGACCTACAGGATAAAGTTCTCTCAAGTCCATGTGCATAGCAGAAATATGGGTACATGATATAAACCAATTATTTCTTGTTATCCCATGATTATTAAAGAACATGTAGCCCTGGCTGGTGGCACAGTGGATAAGGCACCAGCCTACGAACCCAAAGGTTGCTGGTTTGATTCCCAGCCAGGGCGCATAATCAGGTTGCAAGCCAGGTCTCCAGCCAGGTCCGTAGCTGGGGGCAAGTGAAAGGCAACCATACATTGATGTCTCTCTCCCTCTCTGGGTATCTCCCTTTCCCTCTCTCTAAAAATAATAAATAAAATCTTAGAAAAAAAAAAGAAGAAGAAGAACATGCAACCATCATTAGTCCTTAAGGAAATGCAAGTAAAAATCACAATTAGATACCACCTTATACTCACTGAAGTGGCTAGAATTTTAAAAATCAGATAACAAATGCTGGCAAGTATGTGGAGAAATCAGAATCCTAATATATTGGTAATAGGAATGCAAAATATTCAACCACTTTGAAAAATAGTGAAGCAGTTTCCCAAATGACTAAACACAGTAACTAGAAATTCCATTGTCTGAGAGAAATGAAAAGTATGCCACACAAAAAATTTTACATATATGTTTATAACAACATTATTTATAATAGCCAAAAGATGAAAACAATCCAAATACCCATCAATGGACAAATGGATAAACAAGAGGTTGCATGGTCATATAATGGAACATTATATTATTCAGCCATGGAAAAGGAACTGATAACACACCATAGGTGAATCTTGAAAACATTCTTCCAAGTGAAGGAAGCCAGTCACCCCCCCCAAAAAAAATTCTATATTATTTCAATCATTTGAAAGTCCCAAATAAGTAAATCTATAGAGACGGAAAGTAGATTAGCAGTTTCTTATGGCTGAAGCGTAAAAGACAGACTGAAGGAGAGAGGTAAAAGCAAAAGTGTACAGGGTTTATTTTTAAGGTGATTAAAATGTTTTAAAATTGACTGTGGTGATGGGTGCACATGTTTGTAAATATACTAAAAATAATTGAATTGCATACTTTTAATGTGTGCACTGTATTAATATCTTAATAAAACAAAATTTTTAATTAAGAAAGGAACATAAAATCATGTAACCTGTTTTATTATGACTATGAAGTCAAATTTCTGCACAACTTCAGTAAATGTATAAACTTTACAGATTATGTTTTTAAGTACCAATTTTACCCCAGTTTAGAGTAGTCCCCCTTACCTGTGGTGTTTTTCCCACAGCTTCAGTTACCCCTAGTCGACACTAAATGGGAAATTACAGAACTAAATAATTTATAGGTTTTAAATTGTGTACTGATCTGAGCAGTGAGATGAAAATTTATGCTGTCCCTCTCCATCCTGCCCCAGGTGAAAATCATTCCTTTCTCCAACTTCTCCACACTGTACATGCCCCAACCTGTTAGTCACTCAGTCACAATCTTGTTTACTAGACTTACTGTCTCAGTACCTCAGTACTTGTGTTCAGATCACCCTTAGTTTACTTCTAATGGCCCCGAAGTGCAAGAGTGGTGACCCTGGCAATAAAGATATGCCAAAGAGAATCCAGAAAGTTCTTTTACATGAAAAGGTGAATGCCGCACAGATATTCTGAGATATATATTTTTATTACAGTGTACTTTTATAATTGTTCCATTTTATTAGTAGTTATTGTTGGTAGTCTGTTACTGTGCCTAATTTATAAATTAAACATAATCATAGGCATCTATGTATAGAACAAAACAGTATATATAAAATTTTGAACTATCAGCAATTTCAGACATCCACTGGGGGTCTTGAAACTCATCACCTACAGATAAGGGGGCACTACTGTATCTTCCAGTTTCTTGCCCTTCTCTTCTTATCTCTCCTACCACCAGCCTTTTAAGCTTGATTTGGTTATTTATTTTGCATTTATTTATTCTCTAGGTAAACTTGTATACACCACTTTATTTTTTTACTGGAATGGTTACCATGAACTATTAATTAAACTTATTATTCATTTAATTAAACTTTGTTCTTTTAATCATTTGGTTTGGGCAGGTCTAGTGTCTAGTAACAGTAAATGCCAGATTTAAATTTTCTTTTTAAAGGGAACAAAAATAAAATCACACAAAAATATAATGGTTGTTTACCTACTTGAAAGTCTCTCATTTTAATTTCATTACACAGTAGTACTTCTGTGTGAGGCTAATGTTTTTAAAACACTGGTTATGCCTGTGCTTTCTCAGACAGTTCTGTATATTGAAACAGAATAACCAGAAGAACTATCAAGAACATTTATCTTGAAGCAACTATTAAATTCAAGAATAGATTGCTTATTTTAACCATATTCTTAGATATATTCAGATTTGGCATATAACACAAAATGAGCACAGCCTTCTTTAAAATCAGTTTGTTTTTTTTCACAAAAGACCTACGTGATGTTACACATAACTTTCAAGTTCAACTACATACAGCTTAAGTAGAAACCAAATTGACATTCAGCTTTTATTTTAAAAGAGAAAAATATTGTACAATATTTTTGTCAAAGATGTGAATATCTGCACTACCACACTTCAGTTTTTAAAATCTGAATCCCAGCCCTGGCTGGTGGCACAGAGGTTAAGGTGCTGACCTAGAACCCAAAGGTCACTGGTTCAATTCCCAGCCAGGGCACATAACCAGGTTGTAAACCAAATCCCCAGCCAGGTCCATAGCTGGAGGCAGGTGAAAGGCAACCATACATTGATATTTCTCTCCCTCTCTGCCTCTCTCCTTTCCTCTTTTTCTAAAAGTAATAAATAAAATATTTTTTTTAAAAATTGAATCTCCCTTCCTGCATTTCAGCAGAAGACAAGCTTCACAATGGTAACCATGAGTAAAACATTTATTACCATGTTTTTCGGTTTGCCCATTTAAGCCTCATGTCTAATTTTACAAAACCTTGATGCAGAAACTCTTCTGAAAGAATAAAATAAATCCTAATTGTCAAGATAGAAGGTACTTTTATAATTTTGATTTTTCACTCTATATAGTAAAGCTTTTCCAATTATTCAGCCACTCGTGTGAGAAATTTTAACACTGCTGAAAGCCCAGGTAACACGCTCCCTCTGCTGGGGTATAGCTGTCTTCTTCAAGAACAAGGCCATACAAGTTCACCATCTCTTCCTCTTTCATGTGGTCTCTTTACACATCAGATTTTCTAGTTTGTGCTGCCTTACATTGAACCAGTCACCTAAGTCAGCTATGACATGAACAAGTAAATGAAAAATTCTTAAAACCATGGGTTTTTATTGAGCTTGTTATATAAGCAGAAGCTTCCTTCTTGCTAAACTTTAACTATTCTGAAAAATTTGCTGGCAGTGTCACATTTTTACCTTCTCTTTTTCATCTCCTACAAATTAATATGATGAAAAATATTATTTTCATTTACAGTAGCCAACTCTTAAAGGTCATACTAGTCTTTCTGCTTCTAATATAACTAACTACGTAACTTTTGACATCATAGAATACCTCCTAAAATACTTAGAACAGTAAATATAAAATTTAAGTGCATACAGAAAATTTTTCATTGCATTCCAATTAGTTAAAATGTATTAAAAATTCCTATTGATTTTATCTTCATTCTCATAGCTACTGTCCTAATCCAAGTCATCTTTGTTTCTTATTTACTTTCTTGGTTCCAATCATTCTATTATAGTTACATTTCTACTAGGAAAAATTCTTTGGCCAGGAAAATATCCCTAAACACAACATAATAATTTCACTCCCCTCCCCATAAATCAATAGGCATTTTGAAGCAAACCACTTATGCCTTCTTTCCCTCCATTAGCCTTTAATAAAGTTGTAAGTCCCTAAAATTAAATATTTACAAAATTTTACATTTGTATACATACACACTAATTGTGGAGAAAAGGTTGCTTGCATAAATTTCATGAGCTTATCAAAAGGATGGCTACGTGACATCTTCTCCAAAAAGTACAAACTTACCTCTTCTATGTGTCTGCATATGCCCTGCAGTTTTTAAGCTCCCCAGATAGTTCAAATATTAGGTCAGATTTGAGAAACTGGGAAAGAGAAGACTAGAAGTTTCACAAGGGAGAAGAAGGTACCAAAGAAAATATAAAATAAAAATCTGTAAAACTTTCCTTTAGACATATTCGAACTAACAATTAGAAACAATGTTGCCCTAGAATTCTATAGTTTCCCAGGTGTTCAAGTTCGAGATCTGCTGGTCCTTCAAAAAACCATTTTTATTAAATTGTTTCATAAATTGTTTCCTTCAAAGTCTGTTGAAATTAAGAGGTTTTTAAACATCACTGAGTCAACAGCATTAACTCAGATTTTTCTTTTCAACACAGATTTCTTGTCTCACCTCCAAAAGCTATAAAACTTCAGTGAGGTTCAAGGGTTTACATTATGGAATGTTTCCCAGGCAGTCACAGTCAGGATGAGAGCTACTGATCTAGACTACCAGCTAATAAAGTGCTTCAGGACAAGGGTGCACCTATTTCAGGGATTCTCAAGTACTTCTTCACATCATGCACATTCAGATTCAACCCAAGAAACAGCCATTTGGTAGACAAAAAGTTTGGGTTAAAACACTGTGCATAATGCTGAAGCACCCAAAGTCAAAAACCTTCAGCAAAACATAAAATTTTAATGAATTGTTGTTGAATAAATCAAGAGATCATTGGGTACAAATTCCTATGGCTGTGGTTTTCGCCTCTTTAGTCTTGCTTTTGATTTGTAATGGTGTTTAATGTCTATTTCTTGTTTCTGGTACATAATGCACAAGTACTGGTCTCTTAATTCTTTGGAAAACTTCATGAAAACAGAGACCAATCTGACTTCCACACATATCTTCCTCATGAAGCCAGGACTCCAAAAGGTGGTCAATTAATGTCATGTTTCAATCCTGTCTCAGTGATGTACTTCATTCTTCAATGAAAGCATGAAGGATCTCAACTTCAGAAGATATCTTGGAAAACAAGGTATGGCTTGGTTATCTCTCAAGTCCACCATCAACAAGATAACAGGATACTTACATAATATGTACCCTTATCAATCATCCACTTAGCAAATCAGAATCTTGGGCCTGGTAGGAATTGAGAGGTCATTCTGGGATTGTGTATTTTTAGTAAGCATTTGAAGGTGATTCTATGATTAGGCAAGATTTGGAAACTCTGAACAAGGGGGAAAATGAAAGTCAGGCAAGACATGAAAGGAATGTAGGATAAGCAATTTGCATTTAATCCAATAGATAAGGAAAAGCAGCTAATGATCACAATACTTAAGGTGGATTGCAAGTCATTAAAAGCATGCCTTAGGTGTAAAGAACAAAAAGACAGAATTTCACCCCAGCATACAGAAGAGTAGTTAAGAAACACAGATTTACAAGTAACTTATCATTCTCATTAAGTCTACCCACTCTTTCCACTTTGGAAAATGTATTAGACCAGCTAACAATAAAACCACAAGTAATTGGATGTTGAATAATATAAAAATGTCAATCTATAAAGATGGAAGGTAGCAACTAATATCCATGAAACTGGGACTGATGAAAGCTATAACAACTGATCTCAAAGATTTGTAGAAGCTTCCTACCAACCTAAGGAACAGGAAAATTGTGACACGTTATAGACCTTTCATTGTTTTTGGTCAAAAATGGTGCAACAATTAATCAGGAGAAGCAACTTTTTTCTTAAGGCTGAATGTTAGGAAAAATTTGTGCCAAGGATTTTTATATAAGGAACACTGAGAATGTAAGGGGCCATGAACTCTAAAGTAGTAAAGAAAGAAGAACATCATTTGAGACATGCTCTCCCTCTGGGGAGCCTGCCCACACCTTTCCCATCCTCCTCCTTCCCCCTCAGGCCTGCATCTCCTCAACTCTAAGGGACCCTAAGACACTTGCACCAGGGGAGCAACGGGCAATGGTACCCTTTCCCAAGCTAACCCCTAACTCTCTCCCCAGGAGCCTCCTTTCTTTGACTTCCCAGTGAGCAGTCCCTCCTAGGCTCATTTCTTTCCTATGGACATCTGGTAACTTCTTCCAATAGGAGAAAAATTAGTATCACATTATGCTCAGAAAATTCTTGAGATATTAATAAGCCCATTAAGCCTATGTTTCCCTAAATTAATAATATGTAAGAATCACACAGGAGCTGCTGAGAAATGTGTATTTCTATACTGCTCCCTGGAACCTCTGAATTGGTACCAGAAATCAACATGCAGAACAAATGATTCTCAGATGATTGTGAAGCCACACTTTGAAAGCCATCACCTAAAGCTGCCACTTTCAAAAATCAGTTGTTACTACTGGATTTGTTCGATTCAAGACAGAAGAACTTAGTGAAGGTCTGGCAGATGCATTGGCTGAAAGGAACCAGAATCTAAGATCAGTGTGTCCAAGTGTGGTCCATTCCCCATAGCACAAATACATATTCCTAGGACCCACCTCAGAGCTAGAGAATCCCTGCCTTAGTGGTATAATGCTAGAATATGAATTTTAACAAATACTCCAAGTAATTCTTTGCATGATGAAGTTTGAGAACTTTTGCACTATACCTCTTGGACATATAAACAGGGGAGAAAGGATGCATTATCATGCAGAGTTCCTGACTTGAAATATAGCCACAAGGAAGCCTGCTGAAGAACTTCTCGCAAGTCAGGCTAACGTTTCTTAGAAAGCAATTCCAGATCTGTTCCAGAGCTCAAACCTGAAATCAGCTGAATGCTATACCATCTGTAGTGAGAAATTAAAGTTTCCTGCAACTTTCAGCTCTCAGAAATGCCCTAATACGGCATCAGTTGGCATTGCAGACCGGTGCTTCGAATACAGCATAGTCATTCTTCCTCTGAAATCTTTCTAAACAACCCCAGAGCCAGAAGAGACATTCCAGTTCATCTAATTAAATTCTCTCAATTTGCAAATGGGAACAGCTGCCCAAGGCCACTTAGCTAAGTTTGACACATATAGCCTCAAACCCTGCACACCTGATGTTACCATACACAGTTTCTTCTATGACAAACTTCCTAATGCAACCCAGGATTCTTGTTATTGTTTTGTTGGGGTTTTTTTCTTTAAAAGAAAGGCTTAATCTAAGAGTATGAAAGCAATCATTTACTTCTTTTAATATGCTATTTTTCATTCACTAAGAAGATACTGGCCCATTTTCAGTAAATATAAATTTTATTATTAGGGAGAAGAGGAATTTGATTTGGTTTTGGTTTCCATTTGTGGTTGTATTTTGTTTTGACTTGAGAGATAGTATTTTTGTTGACCTAGATGTTCTCTTTAACCAAACTCTACCCTTATAAGCTTCCCATGGTGAGTAAGGGTGAAACCCTTGTGATGAAAAAAAAAAAAACAAATCCCAACGGGCTGCTCATTGATCCTGTGGAATGCCTTGACCTTGGTGGGATTACGGTTTAAAGTCAAATTGGCCATGGGTTCATCAATAACCCACCCATTTATAAAAACAATCCCTTCCTAACATTTTCTAGCAACATGGCCCAGATGTTTTTATGTAAATTAATCTGGCCATAAATGAATTTGGCCTCCCCCTCTTAACAAAACAAATACAGATCTAACCCTGTGATGATACATTCTGACTTTATATTAAATAACTCAGAAAAATGTGTTTTTCTTCTGCAACTGTGTTATCCATTAGTTTTCCAAGCAATCTATAAATCTGCTTTCAAAAGTGTCTTCCAAGGGAAAAATTTCAAAGTAAACACTAATTATTTTCCTGAAGCAATTTAGAGAATTTGTATGTTATTTGTATACACTTTTTCTTTGTTTTTTTTTTTGTTGTTGTTGTTGTTTTTTAATGTTTTTTTTTTTTGAGGGGGTTGCTTTTTTTTTTTCTCTTTTTGAATAAAAGTTTTTTTGGGCCCTGGATGGTGGCATAGTGCATAGGGCGCCGGCCTGTGAACTCAAAGGTAGCTGGTTCGATTCCCAGCCAGGGCACATAACCAGGTTGCAAACCAGGTCTCTAGCCAGGTCCATAGCTGGAGGCAGGTAAAAGGCAACCATACATTGATGTCTCTCTCCCTCTCTGCCTTTCTCCCTTCCCCTCTCTCTAAAAATAAATAAATTTTTTAAAAGATTTTTTTATTCATTATTTTCAGAGAGAAAGGCAGGGAGGGAGGAAGAAAGGGAAAGAAGCATCAATGTGTGGTTGCCTTTCACCTGCTTCCAGCCACGGACCTGGCTGGAGACCTGGCTTGCAACCTGGTTATGTGCCCTGACTGGGAATCGAACCAGCAACCTTTGGGTTCACAGACTGGTGCCTTATGCACTGTGCCACCAGCCAGGGCCCTCTTTGTTTTTTTTACCTTCATCTGAGCAAAGCCCAGGTTTGCATCTGAGCTTGATTGCAGGGGTCCTAAAGCCTTCAACTGGCCACCCTGAGGAAGAAAAGCATTAGGTACTCATTTCAGGGAAGGAAAACAAGGCCCTGCACTTTAACAAAGAATGAGATAGATGCTCTGACACTGTTGGTGCCATTTCACCTGAGGCTACATTCAAGGAAAGAACATTTTTACTGAAACTTGAGAAAAACATGTTGTGAACAGATATCCCTTGTTTAGATGTATGGGATGTAAGAAAACCTGGTAAATGGGTGTATCATAAGTAGTGTATCTGCCCACCAAAAGATGTTGAAATTTGGTGTGATTTCTCTAATCTTGATGAAATGATTTGTCAAGTAAGATATGTGGAATCTATTTTTTTAATTTTGATTGGTTATGATTAAATTTTTTAAATCTACTCACATTCCAGGAGATATTGCCAGAATAGAAGCTTTTTGTTCAATATATGATTCACTGAATACTTACTAGTTGCCATGCCGTTTACCATACCACCATTTGGAAGGAATCTTAAATTCATCCAACAAACATTTTCTGTAAATGTTCTCTGTTTCAGGAATGAGAAACACAAGGAAAGTAAGATATGAGTTCTTTCTCTCAAGAGTCTGTCATTACCTTTAAGAAAATAATTGCAATTCCTTGGTGGTAAGTACTAGAAGATATTTAGATGCTAAGTAAGCCTTTGAAACAATCAACTTCCTTTCTGGGGCAAAAACAGGCATTTATTTTAAATTCTTCTCCCAGCTAAGTTTATGGCATAAGCGTTGATCAGGATATGTGCACATCCTTGAAGGCTTTCACAGCAAAGAAAAAGCAGGAGGACTGCATATGCAAAGGCAGCATCATCAACAGGTGTAGCATGTCCAGAAGACAAATAATATCTTGGTGCATGTGTCTCTGTTAAGGAAGGAGGTAGTGAGAATTATAAGACATGGGGGCAGAGAAGCAGGCAAATGCCAGGTTATAAAGGGCTTTAAATGCTCAGTATTCTAAAGCCCTGGCCAGGAAGCTCAGTTGTTTAGAGTTGTCCTCATGCACTGAGGTTGCAGGTTGGGTCACCTCCACATACAACAAACAACACGTGGTGCATGGATAGGCAGAACAACAGAATTGATGTTTCTTTCTCCCCCTTCCTCTCTATCTAGAATCAATAAATAAAACTAAATAAATACAATAAAATATTTTTTTAAATGTGTGGTAGTCGAAGTAAAGACTTTTAAAAATTTTGATTTCTTAAGTGTTGAGGGTCAACCTAAACTAAAAGCAGAATGAAGCCAAAGCAGGTGAAAAATATCTATGAGGTTTTTATGTGTCTAGTTGTAAAGTAGGATGGTAAACTATTTGGTTTAACAACAAACCTGACTAAATTTCTAGTAGTAATGCCTCTGTAAACCAAGGTAAGTTTAAGGTAATCTTTCACTTTTATTTTCAATGTTGAATTCGATTTGAAAATATAAAATTTGGCTAGCATGTCTCGAGGCCAATACTTTCACAGTCACTGACATTTTAGGTGCTTCTGCCCTTTTATGGCTGAGGCTGCCTCAGTTCCACATTTTTATCATTTCATATTTTGACTTCTACCTGCATCCTACTGCAGCCTGGCTTGAATGGGTCCTGAACCATTCCTCTTCCTTAATGTCACCTAGAGACTTCCTCTGTAAGGCAGTTCAAGGGAATGGCAACTGAACACTCCATCTGAAAACAAAATAAAAACACAAAAATGTGTACTGAGGGATTTGGAAATTGAACTGTAAACACCCAATGCTAAAATAGAACTGAACTATAAAAATGTAATTTTGTAAGGGCTCTTAGAGGTCTTAGAAGAATACCCATATAATATTGATTGATAAAAATATTGACTTCCAACCAGACTTTCCAGGACTATTTTAAGTGTCATCCTCTCAATATGTAAAAATGAGTTACAGATTTTAGTTCCTCCCCTTCTTTACTACCTACCCATCATACACACATACATAAACACACACACACACACACACATGTGTGTGCATGCACACTACACATTACTCCATTATTTTTTTATGCCATTGATCCTTCAACACTTTTCTCTTTCACTAGTCTTCTCAGTCCAAAACTGCTAAGTTATCTCCTTCTCTAACACTCCCAATCATCGTTTTTAGCATGTTCTATTAGATTTACCTTTAGAATATATTTAAAGTCAGGCCTCTTCCCACCACTTTCATTTGTAGCTCCCTTTCAGAATGTTGTAATGAGGAGAATGATAGAGGGATGAAAGGAACAGAAGTTTTACAGGGTGGAAAGAAGGTACTATGAAGAGGTGGAAGTTACTGTAGGTAGGAAAATAATAGATGAAAAAAGATTAGAGTTCAATATACTTGAAACTCACATAATTTTATTAACCAATGTCATCCTAATAAAGTTAATTGAAAAATAAAGAGTGTACTTTTATCTCTTTCATAGTAATTGAGCAACATGAGTAAGTATTTTAATTACTTTGATTTAGATTTGTTGGATTACTACATGCCTTTGGGTAATAACTCTGCTTCATGTCTAGACTACATGAGTTCTGGATTAGTAGAATTACTGTTGAGTCTCCCATGATTGTTTTCAATTGTACCCATAACTGCTACATTCTTCTCATACACATGAATATATTTATAACTCTAGTCCTGCTTGGTGTCCTAGCACCAATGCTGTATTTTAACTGCCTTTACATCCTTAAAATTTATTTACTTATATTCCTTCTAAATCTTACCCCAATTCAGTCCCTGTGAACAGCCTCCTTTCACCTAAACAGTATCAACTTTGCTTCCTCCCCTCTGCCCAATATATCACACATCCTGCTACTATTCTGTCCACCTCAACCACTGTTCAGTCCTTAGCGAGCTAAAATTTCTGACAAGAAGATGAATGGACTGTATTTCAACAAGTCTAGGAAAAGTACAGTATCGCAAGAGATAGATCTCCCACAAGAAAGGAGGACATAAATCAGAGAGTAATTCTGAAGTGATGTTCACCTCAGAACATCTGTTCTTTGTAGCGCTGATGGAGTATAAATGCTTGACTAAATTGGAGAGTCCTTGATGTTCTGCTAAGGTTCTCTTCCATCTTCCTTGCAACCCCTTGCTTATCCATCTTGTGTTCTATCAGACCCTCTAAGTTTGGGTCTGTGGGGAATCTCCTTTATTCATTAGTTCAAGTCATTCATAGAAAATGAATTATAGAGTACTGAGAATCTTAATAACACTGTAAATTGTAAAATGAAGTTTTGAGAATTGTAGGATTTGGATTTGATACCTCTATTGCAATGTCTTTCCATTCATAGATTATTTAGTAATAATAAATTCCATTCTGTGAATCTTTATAAACTGTTACTAGTTTATATTGTCACTTCTTAACCACTAAGTGTTCCTATACACTTAATAGCACAGAAAGCACTAATCTCATTAGTGGACATAACCCATCCTTTTGCCAAATAAATGCATAGCTCATCAATCAATTGAATCCTCCACTGAAGAACAGTGTCCCAGCCCACTGGTCTCACACTCATCAAAACCAAAAAAATCATAATTCTCCATCCTTCAGTTCTCAAGTCAAATGCCAGTCCTTCAAATTTTCCTAACCGCTATCAATTTGTTTTACACGCATAGCCCTGTTATACTTTCCTTTATTTGATGAACCCAGTTGTTAAGCATTAACATGTGTGTGATGATTTGGGGGCCATCTCTCTCCTGTGCTGGTCTCTGACTGCCACGGAGATGGAGCCCACGTCTGCTTTTTGGTCACCTAAATTCCTCACTTAAATTCCTAAAACCTCATCTGCTGGCTACAACCTAGTGGTCATATTCAATAAATATTTCTGAATGAGTGATTAAATGTAAAATGCCTCTGTAAACTTTATATCCCTAGTCATGTCTTTGAAAGAATGCCCACCAGTGATAATAGTCCACTATTCTAACTTATTACAAAACCTTGAAAATGTTCCTTCCTTCTCTCTCTCTTTGCCTGAATTTCTTCAGCACTAAAATGGGGCTTAGAAACATCCAAGTAACCTGCCATCCTTTATATGATTGCTGTTTCAGTTCCTATTATTATATGTATAAAAAGATACCCATAAAACAATGGTTTTAGGAAGCTCACAGACTCTGTAGGTCAGGAATTCAGCCAGAACAAAGTGGACTTTGTCATGTCTGCTCCAAAATGTTTACAGCCCTAATCAGCAAGGCTTAAAGACTGGAGGTGACTCAAGGTCTTGGGAAGTATCTGGAGGCATCTCCACCATCCACAACATGTTTTTGTATCTCCCTCCTTTCCCACCACTTTGTCTATCCAAGTCCTACTCATTTTTCAAAAATCACTGAAGTCCCAATTTGTTCACAAATCTTCCTAGAATACTTTGAACCCACACTGATGTGGCCTGCCACCCACACATAAATACAAATCTTCCTTGTCTGGGATGCTCATTTTGGGTACCTTGTCATATATTTCCCCAAATTTCAATGTGTCAGGGTGTAGTAACATAAGACTACATTGTACTTAATATTCAGTATTCCTCCCAAACATTTAGCCTGCTTCTCTGAGGATCTGGACTGTTTTACTACTCTTGTATTAGTGCTACTGCCAGCCACATAATGAGCACTACATGGAATTGATTTGAATATTTATGACCCCAGTCTAGACCAACATCATCATATTTGCACACTAGCATCTTGTAACTGACAAAAAAAAAAAATCAAGGGAAGCTCTGCTGGAGAAGCTTATGAAAAAGTGCACAAGATTCATTAGTTGATTACCCAAGGTTTGTATCTGGAGTAAAATATATATGTATTAGCGAAAAGAGAACAAATGTGAGTCCCAGTAGCTGTTTTCATTTCCCATAGGGAATTCCTAATGGTCTAAATTTCATGTAATCATGTTAAACCAATCCCTGCCAAAGGTGTAAGACTGAGATTCTTATCTTAAACATTGCCACAATTTGAACTTATTGCTGTCAATTGACTAGATTGATTCTTTTTTTCTTCCCATTAATTGGATCACATTTGGTTGACTGGATCGGTAGGTTTTGTGTTGTAAGGGTGTACTTTTGGGTTTTATCCGTAGGCCTAGCAGACATCAAAGGGATAGACCCACCTCAACCACTGCCAGCTGGATACCCAAAGAATGACAGGGGCCTTTCTCATCCGCAGCCTTGGGAATGGCATTACATCACTCCCTCTTCTCTGCAAGCCTCTTCCTGTCTTCCCTCATCATACCTTCTGAAGCTTCTTGCCTGGAAAAGCCCTGGTTTGTTAGTGTTCAGATTGCAGCAAAAGGTAAATGGCAGGTAGCACTAAGACTATTTTTATAATTGAGGGAATCATGTGGAGAGTTTGTGTAAATAATTAATAGATATGTAATTTTAATAGTTATTATAAAATATTATTAAACCATAGTTGTTAAATCATAGTTGTACCAATGTACAACATCACTTCCCAGAAAGCTTTGGAGAATATCTATATCTATCTATCTGTCTATATATTTATATATTTTATATATAATAAAATATTTTATATAATATTTTATATATTATATAAGTCATGTACACTTAAATTTTAAAGTATACTTAACTTATATAATTTATTTATAATTTATATAACTTAAATTATATTTCAATAATATTTATCAAGACTATGTCACTTCATTTTTACCACTTGTTTTCTCTTCATCATCACTATTTTCTGTTTTATTTTCCTACTGGCCACCAGTATTCCATTTATGTCCTTGCTGCCCTTTAAAATCTTGATCTACAACTCATTTCTGGAACAGCCTCTTTCCATCCAGGTGAAAATCCATATGGAAGTTGAGTATCTGCCAACTGGCCATTATGTGGAAAGGAGGGGGAATCTCCACCCAGAAAAAGCAGAAGGAGCCCTTGGGAGAAATAGCAGAGTTGTGAGTTTTAGGGGAAGGCTTAGCAATCCATACCAGGTGTCTTTGAAGGTTCCATCTCAGTGAGACATGGGAAGTCTAAGAAAGTCCAAGAGAGTCATAATAAGAAATCTGATTACTCCAGAAGATTTATATAAGGTTATCAAGGGAAGTGGAACTAGACAAGACCCACCCAGCACTGCCATCTGCCAAGACATCAGGCTCTATTCTAAACTGGGAGCTTGTGCCCTGGAAATGGGAAAGAGGCAGCACCTGTTCCTTCATGGCAGGGACAGGCTACAGCTTGGCCACCCATAGCAGAGGTTGAAGTTGAGCTGCCTGAACTGAGAATCATTGTTCTCAGGCAACAACACTGAATGACCTTTGCATAAGCTGTCCCCTACACCTAGACTTTCCAGCTCCAGTCCTTATATTGGGAAAACTGTATTTATATTCTAATCCAAAGTGCAACCTTCTCCCTCTACCTCATGGTAAGGTGTCCTTTCTCTGTGCTCTAAATATACTATAGTAGAGTTATATATTCATTTGTCACCTCAATAAACTAAAAGTTCCTTGAGGTCAGAAATTATTTTTTTTTCATTTCTGTATTCCCAGAAATAACTTACACAATGGGCTCAATATGTGTGTGTGTGTGTGTGTGTGTGTGTCTGTGTGTATGTATGTATATATATATATATATATATATATATATATATATGAGCAAATCAACAAATACAAGAATGAAAGGATGAATGTATTCTTGAGCATTTGTGGGTTTGACAGGCAACTAAGTGTTTCTGAGCCCTATTGAGAAAGGACTTTGGTGGGTGCAATGAACTAATGGCTCAGAATCCTGAGCGAGGAGCCGAGCTGCCTACAGAGATCAGGGTGTATACACCAGAGACACAGGGATGGAAGGCGGGCAGATACAACAGCAAACACACCTCTAATAGTAACAAGATGTTGCCATCTTTCCTTTTTTTCCCACCTCCAACCAGAGTTAAGAAATAAGTAACCACATGCTGTTGAATTTTCTCATTTAGAGTATTTTACACCAGGACAGACTTTTCTGCTTAGGAAATAAGCCCGTTGGGATCTGACTGCAACTATTTTATACACTGAAGAAATCAAGTTATCACCAATGAGATAACAACAATGCTACCTCTAAGACTTGTAATAAGAAGTTTCTTTGAACTTCACTGACAGAACTGAGATTAAAGACAAGAATCATTATAATCTTCAGAAGCAAGTCTGTTCCACAATTTTGAATAAGGGAAAAAGAAAAGCTCTCAAGTTAGGCCTCTGCAGTAAATAATATCAAGTTCAGCAATGGTGTTATATCATCATTAATGATTTGTTCTTACATAATACATAGGGTTATATAAGAATGGTTGATTTGAATAAGGAGGAAAAGGGAAGACTGCTACCAAAAAGCAAGAATCTGATTCTTTCTCACTCAAACATGTCTTATGAATCATGCTTAGGAACATCTAATCTAACTCCCCCACCTCAATAAGTATCACCTACTTTTGTGCTTAGAAACATCAGGTGTCAGACCATATCAGACAAATATAAAAGTCTAGGAATACTATCAAGGCTTAATTATAGAAATAAATGCATGGCATTATTAGACTATATCATTTACATATATGTCTTTATTTTCTCATGAATGAAGAAATGAAGCTTTCAAAGTTTAACATTATAACTTAGAACATACAGAACCAATAGCAAAGCCTAGATAAAATCTATGTTCTTCTTCTCCAATCACTCCCTAAGTAAAATAAACATATATGTGTACTTTGATTATAACAAAAATTATTCTGGTGCTATTACACTGCCTTACACATTAGAAAATTTAGCCCTGGCTGGTAGCACAGTGGATAAGGTGCCAGCCTGCAAACCCAAAGGTTGCTGGTTCGATTCCCTAGCCAGGGCACATAACCAGGCTGCAAGCCAGATCTCTATCAGGTCTATGGCTGGAGACAGGTCAAGGGCAGCCATAAATTGATGTTTCTCTCCCTCTCTGCCTCTCTCTCTGAAAATAATAAATAAAATCTTAAAAAAGAAAGAAAGAAAGAAATTTTAGGCTTGGCATTATAAAGCAGGATGTTTAAAGTCATATAGTTCACATGCAATAGAACTTAGATTTAAAACTTTGTCCCTTGAATTAGTAAAATGCAGGTAAAGGGGTGTACTGATAGATAAAGAAGTTATTTTAATTTTACTATAGCTATTATTCAAATTCTCTAGGGTTTTTTCTTCAAAATAAAAATATCATTCATTATAATTGTTTAAAAAGACATAAATTTCTCCAAATGCCATGAAAAAGCAAATAGGTTCAAATAAAGACTTTACAACAACAAAAACAACCAAAAAGGGTGTCTTTGGGCAGAATTTTCCATACTGTTTGTTGGATATTAAGCAATATTTTATGCGAGGGGGAGGACTCAACAAAAATCAGCTGCATTTCCATATGCAATGAATAATCCAAAAAGAAAATTAAGAAAACAATTTATATTTTTAAATAGTATTAAGTTGCATTAACTAAGCATATTTTGGCAATTATTTCAAAATGTACAAGTATATCAAAACATTATATTGCACACTTCAAACTTATACAATGTTGTGTGCTAATTAAGCCTCAATAAATCTGGGGGGAAATTAAATAAAAATAAATGATATACCATCAAAATGAATATAATACTAAACAATAAACTTAAACAAAGAGGCAAAGACATGTACACTGAAAACTACAAAATGTTGCTAAAGAAGTTAAAGACACTAATAGATGGAAAGACATCATGTGTTCACAGATCCGAAGACAATATGGTTAAGGTATCCATACTACCCAAAGTGATCTATAGATTCAATGCAATCTGTCAAAAATTCCAATTATTTTCTTGCAGAAATATAAAAACCATTTAAAATTCTTATAGACTTTCAAGGGACCCTGAATAGCCAAGACAACTTTGAAAAAAAAGTAGAAAGAAAAGAAATTTGAAGGTCTTACACATCTGATTTCAAAGCTTATGACAGTTACAACAATCAAAACAGTGTGGCATCGGCATAAGCACAGACATATATTTCCATAGAAAAGAATAGAAAGCCCAGAAATAAATCCTCACATACATGGCCAAGTGGTTTTAACAAAGCTTCCAAAATCATTTAATGGGAAAAAGGCAATATTTTAATAAATGCTGCAAGGAAAACTGGATATCCACATGTAAAAATATGAAATTGGACCCTTACCTTATGCCATATTCAAAATCAGTCAACTCAAATCAATTAATGAACTGATTCTTCAATACTCTTGAATCTCAATAAATAGCAATCTTATCTTACCAATTGCTCAGGTCAGAAGCCTCATCATACATGTCTTCTCCCTTAATGTCACACTACACATTCAATCAATCAGAAGACCTCTTAACTCATCGTCCTAAATATACCTAAATCTGGTTACTTCCATTGCCTTAAAGATAGAGTTATCCCCGCTCTGTACAGAGATTGCTACCTAGTCTCCTTTTCTCCTTCTCATTTAATAGTCTATTTCTTCATATAGCCAGACTATTTTCTACACAGTAGAATCGTTCCTCTAAAACAAGCCAGATTATGTCCCTAGTTGAATCCCTGTAATAGATTCTTATGTCACCCTAAGTAAAAGTCATTTACAGAGGTCTAAAAGTCTACACCATCTGCACCTTCCCCCCACACATCCACACAGAACTGAGACACATCTTACACCAGTCTTGACCTTATTCGCTTTGCTCTAACACATATGCTTTATTATTTTCCCTGGACAATCCCCTGAATATTTCCCTCTTAATATTTTAGCAGTTGTTATTCCCTTTTTAAATTTTTCAGTGAATTTATAGGGGTAACATTCGTTAATAAAACCAAATAGATTTCAGGTATATAATTCTATAATGCATCATCATATATGTATTATTCTTCCCCATACCTTCAGGCTTGTGTCCCCTCCCCTTCAGGTATAGAGTCTAACATCTCAGACTTGGAAAGACCTTTTGTGTCCTTTCTTTTTTTTTTTTCACTATATATACCAAAAAAATTTTTTTAGGATTTTATTCATCATCTTCAGAGAGAAGGGCAGGAAGGGAGGAAGAAAGGGAGAGAAGCATCATGTATGGTTGCCTTTCATCTGCCTCCACCTAAGGACCTGGCTGGAGACCTGGCTTGCAATCTGGTTATGTGCCCTGGCTGGGGAATCAAACCAGCAACCATTGGGTTCAAAGGCTGGTGCCAATCCACTGAGCCACATCAGCCAGGGCACATACCAAAATCTGAAACTTGTCTATGCATATGCCTACCCATTCACTCCACTAGAATATATGTTAAGTTCCATGAGAGAGAGTAAGGACTTTTTTCATATACCACTATAGAGCCTGCTACATACAAAACTCAAGGAATATTCTTACAATGAATGAATGAATATAATTACTGCTACATTTATACATATAATTTGCAACTTTTATAATTTACAATTTGTTTCATTGCTTCAATTAAATTCTTAAAATTCAGTATCATCATTTTGGTCATAAATATCCATAGCTCAACTTAATGAACAAAAATTTGCTTTTAACTTACAATACCAATGGACCACTAATAAGAGGGAAAAAATCATCTTGCACTGACTAGTGTGGCTCAGTTGGTTAGGTGTTGGCCAGCAAAGCAAAGACATTGCCTTGATTCCCAGTCAGGGCTCATGACTAGGTTACAGGTTGTCTGTGGTCAGGGAGGCAAGAAAATTATGTTTCTCTAACAGATGTTTTTCTCCCTCCCTTACCCTCTCTCTAAAATATAAACAAATAAATAATAAATGGTTTTTAAAAAACATCTTATTGCTCTTTATAGATTGCCTTATAACTTAGAGAAACCCTTGTTCCAGTGATATTTTGGTCATTTGGATTGTAAAAGAACCTGAACTCTTTCCAGTTATTTGTTTTTCTTCCGGGATTAATGACAAACAACAAAACTAACAAGTGCAACTCTGACTTTACTGATTTGGAACCATTGTTACCACATTTCTCCCATGTTGTGTTAAATTTCTGGTCAAGTAAATCGATTATTTTTCTACACACACAACATATCCCCTGTGAATCCTCCAACCCAAGAACATTAAAAAAAAAAAAAAAAAAAAAATTACTTGCAGCTGTTTCTTTTTATTTAAAGTCTATTTCCATGTCTGTACTATACTAAACTCTATATAAATTCTACAGTTTTTATACCTCAGGCCAATAATAGATTTTGCCCTGAAAATGAAGGGGCTCTGACTCTGGGGGGGTATCCATTGTAACACAGGAGCCTGTTCTCAATGTCATTCCCCAGAGCTGGTATCCCAGGGTGAGCCAGGGATACTCACATCTTTTCCATTCAAGATGCATTTTTCAGATTTTTGCTAGAACTCATAGGCTGAATAATTCAGGCCAAGGTATAATGATTAATAACTTTACATGGAAATTTTGAAATGAGAATCCTTTTTCAGCATTACTTCAATCATACCACATAGGGAGTTCTTTATTTTGTTAAGTATTGTAAGTGCCTTCTCAGGAAATGAAGAGAATATGATGGAACCCAGCATGATAAAAATAGTTAGGCAACTGATAACAATGTAATGAGCAGAATATTGAATAGTCATTAAAAATGATATGCATAAAGGTTATATAGAAATAAATGCAAAAATATGATTTGAAGGGAAAAATCATAGACATAAAATTGCATGTACCTATGATTATGTTTACTAAATGTATGCAAGGGTTTAGATAAAGACTAGGAAATATATGACAAATAAATGCAATTTACTTGCACATTTTAAAATTTCTTTCTTTTTAATTTTTCATAAAGCTCATGGCTATTTTAAATTAAAAATAATGAATTTTATAGAATGCCTTTAACAGTGTTACAATAATATGTTCAGTTTTCTAGGTTTTTATTTTTAACTACTCTTTATAACCTTCAAAACTAAAAGCCTATGATATTTTGGCTATTCTAACATACCATATTTTAAGACATATCAGAAGAAGTATAATAAATAACGACTACTAAACATGAAATATTTTTAATTAACTTAAAAGCAAATAATAATTTTAACATTATGGTATAATTTATAAAGCTCACTTTGAGAATTTTAATAATCTTATATTTATTTCCTTATGACTTTAATATATTTTACTGAAAGCAATTCTTATCTCAAACAATCTGTAATATTATTTATTTATTTTGACTGTGACATTTCCTACTAGAGAAGAACATATCTTTATCAAATATTAAAATAATCTGTAATTTCTCTATCCTCAGGCTTTACATGAAATGGCAGATTTAATTTCATTTCTGTCAACTTAAAAGAGATATAAATCACCAAAATCCTATGAAATCCTAAATTTGTGGCAGTTAAATACGTGCCTCTGATTGACATTTAAGTGATTTTAAATGTCCACTAAAAATACAGACTCCAAAGTCAGATTTGAACAATTTGCCACAAAGAAAACACTTCTAATATATCATAGTTTTGAGCAGTGTAAACACCTTCCCCCAACATCCTCCCATAAAATAACAAAAGAATGATCCTATCAAACTAGGTTCCAAAAGATAATTAGGTGAGCTGAAAAGAAATCCTGATTTTGAAGAAGTGACCAGAGGGTACTGGTCTTGTTCAATCCCTGATCTATTCCTGCTGGAACAGGGAAGACCTCAATGGTGTCACAGAGGAAATCAATTATGTTTCTCAGAAGTAGTGGATCGGTTTTCCACTAGAATGCTAAACAGAAGGAGACTCTTTTGGCAAACAAGCGTTTAGGCTGACCCTTTTATTATCCAGCATGAGCTCCACAAAGGAGCACAGAATTCTCAGGGTAAAGAGTCATTGAGTTGATTAATATTATAGCCACAACCAACATTTTATAGATTGTAAGTAAGAAAAGCAAATAATTGAATACCAATAAAGTAAAAACCATATACTATTTTTTCTGTTTATTCACTGAAAAAAATATTTATTGAGCATCTCCTTTAGGTAAGACACTCTTCCAACACACAGGCTATAGCTTAAAAAGGCATAATCCCCAATGTTAGGGACCCTGCATTGTACTAATGCAGAAAGATTGGAGTGTGCTCTGTAGAGAATGAGAAGCCAGAAAGTGTCAATAACTGATTCAAAGAAGTTTGCTGGTGAAGAAGGTGAAGAAATTTGACAAGAACTGGTGAGAGATGAAGGTCAAGAGAAGGTTTTTGAATAGGAAATATTTCAAACAGCTTTTACATATTCAAAGATGTAAAAGATCTATCCTTATATTACCCCTTGGCAAATATCATTATAAAGTCAATATGCAGTTTCATTAAAAAGTCAAAGGAAAAAAAGCCAAAGAGGTATTCTTCTCAATCCTATAACACCCATGGCAATTTTTAAAGCATACTTCTTTTAAAAGTCTTTAAGGTTAATTCCTTTATAAAAATGAAAGTCTTCTAAAGAAAATACCTATACTTTTTAATTCTTGCTATAAGCTCAGCTAAATATAAAATTTAAAGTTTGGATTTCCACAAAAATTAAAATTATTTGTGAAATGAGAAGTAGAGAAAAAATGATTGCTGCCTATTGTGCTTCTCATTTTCAGGGGAAAGTTTCCTTTCTGCAACTTCATTAGGCATAATTTACCAACATAATGAATATTGTTAAGTGTTTATATCCTCAATAACAATTTATGCCACGTGGCTCTTACTACAAGAAAAATAACAGAACAAGCCCTCTAATTGTTTTTATTACTCAAAAAAAGCTTTTTTTAAATTTAGCTTTCTGGCTCAATGTCTTTACCTTCAACACTTTGACAACAATTTTCTGCTCCTCAAGCAGGAGTGCACACTAGATCCTGTTACAGATGCACTTAGCACATATGGGCCCACCACTAGCCCTGCTCACATGCTTTTTCAATTAGACAACCTCATTAGAACTGGGAGTCTCAGAGTACAAAGTCAGCCTGGGCATATATCACATGCTGATTTTGGTGCTTTCTCAACCTTCTTGGATGTAAAGGTAAACAATTCTATTACCAGGGGTTTGGGACAGCCTAGGCTTGGTAGAAGCTGTATTAAAGGACAGCCTCTGATGGTATCAAATGCTGATCATTCCAAATGCCCCTAGTCCTGCTCAAAAGACAGAGTCTGAGAGATCCTGGCTCCTGAAACTTATATATGGCCTTTTCATAACAATCTTCTACAACCAAAAAGCTTAGGACACACATTGTAATTCTTTGAGTGAATCTATAGAATTATTGTCATAAAGTACCAATCTAACTTTCTGGTGATCTTATGTCAGGAGACACAAAAAATAAATGATGAATTTATCTCTTGGACCAGCGCTTCTTGGACTTTTTCACAACTATGCGTGTCCTTCTAAGGACCCTTAAACAATCCTACCTACAACTCAAGATCAGTCACTTGGTGTATCCATATGCCCTTAACCCATTGATGACAACACCAGGTGAGAAGAGCCTTAGATTCTAGCTCTCAAGTGTGAATTGTTTTAATCTTTTTTGAAGGAAAAGAATAGTAAGGTCCAGACCAAACTTACGTCTCTGACAATTACCTAAGATACAGAATAAAGAGATCATGTTTTCTTTAAGTAGCTGACTAACCAGGCACACAGTTGAACTGTGGCTGTAAATTTCCAGAGACCTGTCTGTAATTCTTCTTTAAAAGAAGGGAAACTCCAAAAGCAACTGTAGCCAGAGGTAAAGCTGCCCTCGTGTGGTAGCTTCCGGTCAACTTAAATGCTGGTATAAAGGAAAGCAATGAAATGACCTATCAACATTACAGGAAAGAATATTATAACTTCTGTTCACATTTATTATGTGTTACTCTATCTCTTGAAATTTCTATTTTGTGTATATTTTATAATAATTTTAATACTTAGTAGAGTTGAACATTTACTTAATTTATCAATACATAAATATGAGGGGGACCCCCCAAAATTGAACTATCTTCTGGAGGGCAGGCCCTCTGTAGTGCAGGCCTTCCCCACTAGATGAGTGTTCTGGGAACCTGCCTGTGACACTGTACCAACTGGTGTGGTTGTGAGAGTCTGTGCTCAGCTTCAGTGAATTTTTTTTTAAGGCTCTTTCAACATATTTGCCCATTTCATGATGGATGATTTATATGAGCACACCTGCCCACAATGAGCTGAATGTTAGAAGTTTTTGAGCAAAAAATAGCATAAGCCTCATGCCTCACCCTTCCTATTCAATCTCACTCTGAACAACTTTGTTCGACTCTCCAGATGAAAAAAAGTCCTCAAAGAGAAAAGTTTTGCCAATGTGGAAGAGGTGGAACAAAAAATAGCAGAAGCACTAACAGGCATCAAAATTGATGAGTTTAAAAACTGTTTTGAGTTTTGGAGAATAGTCTCAATAAGTGTACTATATCAAATGAAGAGTGATTTTGAAGGTGACTCCGTTTAAACACGTAAGAATAAGTACACCTCTTTTTATAAATGAATTTCATTTTTTGGGTCCCCCCTCATATGTGTATTATAAAGAGGTGCTCAAAAAATTTCATGATATGGTGTTCAATCAAGAAGTCCAAATAAGCCCTGGCTGGTGGCAAACTGGATAAGGCACCAGCCTGCGAACCCAAAGGTGGCTGGTTCGATTCCCAGCCAGGGCAACATAACCAGGTTGCAAGCCAGGTCTCCAGCTAGGTCTGTAGCTAGAGGCAGGTGAAAGGCAACCATACATTAATGTTTCTCTCCCTCTCTGCCTCTCTCCCTTCCCTTCTCTCTGAAAAATAATAAATAAATCTTAAAAAAAAAAAAAAGTCCAGACATCACTGCATAGATGTAGCCTTAAAACCACTTTATCTCAGGACTGTATAAAAGCCAGTATTATCCACCTACCACCTTGGTTGAAAATAATCTGAGCATAGGCACTTCAAACATTTTTGAGGATTATCATATTCCATTACATCCACCTTTGGAGAGGCACTGATGACTTAATGGGGAGTGTTAGCAATTGTCCCAATTTAGCATAATATATATACCTCTGCCAGTCTCCTGCTGTCAATCTTAGCCTAGTCACCTATTAGACCATTTTTGGGAGGGCTTCTAGCAGAAACAAGGCCCTGTGATTCCTGGCTCTCCTATGGCTGGTGCCTTTGAGACTTCAGGTAAGATGGTGGGTTTGTTCCCCATCCCCTGAGCCACTACTCTGAGTCTGTCCAGGATTACCTCCCTATATGTGGCAAAGTGAGGCCCCTGTTAGGGTTCCTGAGCCCAGATTTTGGGTCTGCCAGATGCTGGAAGGGTGATTCTGTGGCTTTCCTGTAATACCAGACTTTCCCGGTATAGTATATGGGTTGTCTGCACTCTACTGCCAGTCTCTGACAACCCCTGGTCTATGTATGTTGCTGTCTCCTCAGCAACAGTTAAGGTGCAGGATGGAGAGGACGTAGGGAAAAAAGGAAAAAAGAAAAAAAAAAAGAAAAAACGAACACCAAGACAGAGCAAAATTGACAACAGAGCAAAAACAAAGAAACCAAAAAGGATGTGCTAAATGGAGCAAACAGGTTTTCAGAGGTTGCGGTGAGGGAATTTCCAGAGGGTGGGGGAGCAGTATTTCACAGGGTAGGGTGATTGATTTTCCCCTGGGATGGGCTCCTTCTTCTCAAGGAAGGTGTTTGTTGTGGAACCCAGGTGTTCCAGGCCCTGGAAATTCCACAGCCACTCCCCCAGGGCTCTTCCAGTGCCTCCTGCTCCACACCCCCCTACTGAGGCTCCAGACTACACTGCCTTCCCTTTAACTTAAAAAAAAAAAAAAAAAAAATTAAGGGATTAAGAAAAAAACTCATGGACACAAATAGTATGGTGATTACTGGAGAGAAAGGAAGATGGGGCAGGTAGAAGAGGGTAAGGGGGAATAAGTGGTGAAGGAAGGAGACTCAACTTAGGGTGGTGAACACTATACTACATACAGATGATCTATTATAGAACTGTACACCTAAAACCTATACAATTTTATTAGCTAGTACCACCAAAAAATAAAAATAAACAAGGTAGATTTGTTACCAGCTGTTTTGGTCTCTCCCCAAGGAGCCCATTTATTGGTGGGAGCTTCTCCACATCTGGCTGGCTAAAGGCTCAGCCCCTTGCACCACCACCTCTGCCTTGAGGGAGCTTCTAGGTGTGGATTGAATCCTGATAGGGCAGGTACAGGAGGCCACCTATCAACACTTCTCTCTCTCACACCCACAACTCTTCCCCTGTCTTCCAAATTAATAGATTATATCTTGTTTGCATCTTCTTTAGATCTCAAATCATCCTGATGGGGTGGGGGGGAGGAAGGGAAGAGTCCAGCAGCTGCATTATAAGGGGGCTGTGTCAGGAGTGCTCGCACTGCTTCCCTCCAGTGAGTCACCCTCGGGTTCCTGCCACTAAGCCACTGCAGCTTCTCTGCTGTGCTTCCAGGTGGTCTCTGCCACCAGCCTCCTTGGTTGGACTCTACCTGGTTGGTTCCACTCCCATCCTACCCTGGGTTGGGGAGGCGACAGCTCCCTCCCCAGTAAGTTCCACAGTCTCCTGGCAGCAGGGGCAGAGTGCGCAGCCCTGCTCTGGGCATGCAGTACTGAGACAAGTTTGTGTGCCCAGGAGTGGGCTTTCTGGAGGTTTCTTTCCAGGTAGGATATTTTTAATTCCTCCAAAGGGCCCCCACCCCAAATCTGCACCAGCAGGGGCTCCAGGGGAGTGGGGGCATCAGCAGCTGCTCTATCAGGAAAGCCTCGGCCACACTTTCACACAGGCCCACACACTCATGAGTGTACAGATGCACTCACACATGCTCCCACTCACTCAGCAGGATTTTTGAGTTGGTTGCTTTTGCAGTGCATAAAACAGCCCCACAGCAAAGAATTATTTGACCAAAATGTCAATAGTACCAAAAAACTTTGCAAATCACTTTTGACACATTTGATCAGTCACAGCGCCTTCTCCATACACTGCACAGATCTATTTTTTTGTGCATCAGTTGTGTTTCTATTTTTCTTGAAATAATGAAGCATAATATACCAGAAATGTGGTGTATTTTCTTCCATCCTCAATAATAAAGTGGCTGCACAAAAATTCACCAATTTTGATGTGTTTGTAAATGTTTGCTATCATTACAGCCTAACAAAATTGTTTCGAGTGAAGCTAAAGGCAACTAAGCACTACTAGAGCCATCATATGGAAAAAACTGAAGGAACTTTTAGGTCAACCCCATAGAAGGAATAGTTTGAATTTGATGTGACTAGGTAATTATTTTACCCATGTCCCTGTCTGCTCCAATGGCTACCATTATTAAGCTTTCCAGTCTTTGCCTATTTCCAATTCCCCTTTCTTTTTAATTATATTTAATATCTTGAAAAGATATTAAATTTTAAACTAACAAAATCCTAAAGAATTCATTTTAAAAGGGAACAATTACCAAAATGTTGATAATAAGTTATTTAAAGAAATGATCTATTTACATATACAGGACACAAAAGATACAAAGAACTGACAAATGCTAATTAACTTAATTCAATTAAAAACACACAAATAAATATAAAACAAGGTCAGAAAGCTATATATATACCATAATTAGACTAAGCATTAATATATTTTTATGAATATTATAGTTATAAAAATTGGGCCAAAAATTAATTATAAATCTTCCTGATAGCCAACAATCTGTCCAAAGGAATAATGCATAAGTCTGTAATTCCTGATATGTGTCATGGGTCTACATAAAAGGGCCACTAGCAGTGTGATAGATGCTTCCCAGCTGTTATAATAAATGCAAAGATACACCCATTCCACAATATAATTAATTTAAAGGCATATGCAAAATAAATTTAAAAGGAAACTTGTAAAAAAAAAACAAAATAACATGAACCACTGCATAGCTCTTTGATGCTTTGGCTTAATTCACAGAGAAGAATGGGCTGCTTGGAACAATCCTCCATAGAATCATTTGTCTTGGTGGGGTTTAAGAAAATATTAAAAATAATAAGTTCTGGAGAATTCATTGTTTTCACGCTATCTAACATCTGTCTCAACTGTGCTGACTATGCTTGCTAATTTCTCAGCAATGAGAACGCTCCCAATTTAATATAATTATGTACAATACCTGGCATGACATCTTGCAGAGGCAACAGTTTTCAAAATGCAAAACCAGAAGTATTCATTTATTCACAAACTTTATCTGACAAAAGAACGATAGAGTGCTTCCTCTCGGCTAAGATGGTTCCTTTCTTCATTGTTCACACATGGTTGGATCTCAAGGTTGCTCCTTGGTTGTCACACAATGGAAATAAATGTAACAGAGAGAGACACAGTAGTCCCCCTTTATCCATGGGGAATATATTTCAAGACCCTCAGTGGATGCCTAAATCCATGGATAATACTGTACCCTATATATACTGTTTGTTCCTATACAGTTAAACCTATGATAAAGTTTAATTTATAAATTTGGTAGTAAGAGATTAGCAACAAAAACAATAACAAAGTGGAACAATTACAATTATATACTGTAATAAAAGTTATGGAAATGATGTTTATCTCAAAACATTGTACTATACATACCTTTTAACTTAAAGGAACACTTTATCACTTCTCTTAATATTCCTAAATTGCCAGCATTATTACTCTTGCACGTTGAGGCCATTATTAAGGTGATTAAGTATGACTAGAGCACTAGAGGTGGGATACATTGATAGTTGGTCTATAACCAGGGCTACTAAGTGACTAATGGGCAAGGAGCACAGACCACATGGAGATATGAGGCAAAGGCCTGGTTCCCATGCTGGGCGGGAGGAAGGAGCATTCACAAGATTTCATCACTCAACTGAATAGAACGTAATTTAACGCTTATAAATTGTTTATTTCTGGAATTATCCATTTAATATGTTTGAACTTTGATTGACCTCTGGTAACTGAAACTGCAGAAAGTGGAACTCTGATGAAGGGAGAACTACTGTATCCTGAAATCAGCATTCCCACTTTGCACCTTTAAGAGTATCCTGCTAAGGGCTCTAAATGTGTTTTCACAGCTTTCAGTATAAGTTGTAGATTCCTTTAGTCCTTGCCCCTAAAATTAAACAAGCTAATGTGCACAGTTAATTCAAAAATAGAAAAGCTAATTTTGGGGGTACCTATTTACTGGTTATCACACATATTTTGCTTAATGATACATATAACAACTCTGTCTGATAGGTAATACTCAACTAATTTTAGACATGAGCTAATAAAACTTGTAGAAATATAATTTTTCTGGTGCGACATATCTGGTAAATAATAGAACCTGACTCAAACCTCAAAATTATGCTCATTCTATGATATCCATATTTCTCTGTTTTCCATATTATTGTCTGTTCAGAGATGTAATACATGTGAAAACAATATATACATTTTCAAAACTAGTGTCTGATGTAAATCATACTCCTCTTTAACTTTCTGTTTGGAAATGTAAAGCAATGTTTATTAAAAGAACATGTATTTCAGAAATAAAGCCTGATATAAAATCATCATGCACCTGAAATACGAATGCACAACCAGCTTTAAAGTGCAGTACAAGAGATGATAACTTAAAAATTCTTATCAAAGAAAAACTATGACTCTCATCCAGAAAGGTACTGAACAACAAACATTTTTAGGATATTTAGTAACAAAAAATAACACAGACATATAAATTAGTTCATTACAAATGCTTATATAAAGCTTTCTGAACTAAAACAATGCATATTTCATGGGTATATTAATATGTGTTATGTGTATCATCAATTAATAAGCTGAGAATACAGTTATTTCCTTTAGAATTTTGGGAAACAGCTAAAATAAGCAGAAGGTAGAATGCTGGCAAGTACACAGTAAGCATGCTAATGCTCAAATGTGGTTAACATCACAATATCTGAAATTCAAAGGTTCTAAAAAATGTAAAATAATTATGAATTCAAATTAGACATTAGACTAATTTGACATGTTATTCTAAGACATTAAGAATAACATCAACCTTAGACTGGCGCCAAGGCCGAAGCAAAATGCACAGTCAGACATTTAAACCTGCGAAATGATCCCAGGGCCAAACCTGCAACCCACAGTTCCAGCACCAGGAAAATTGAGCCAGCAGCTGTTGCGGTGTCTTGGAAACTAAGACCACAGCAAAAAGCGCAGTCGTATGTTTAAACATGAGAAGCGATCCCAGGGCCAGACTATGAAAGCCAGTAGGGGTTGGGGCGGAGGAAGAAACTGCCAGTTTCACCGGGCAAATGGCATTGTTCCCTCTCAGACCCTTCCCCCACATACAGCACCAAACCATGGTGAAATGGGTCACCCCTCACTGAGGAATTCTAAGGCTCCACCCCTTATAACATAAGAAGTACAATAGAACTACCTAAGAAACAGAGGCAAAAACACAGAAAGCTATCAAGCTGAGAAGACAGAAAAGAAAAAGAAGATCAAAGTGCCAATGGGAGAACTGATTAACAAAGAGATAGCCAACCTAATAGCTAAGGAGATAGCAACCTAACAGATGCAGAATTCAAAATGCTAATGATTAAGATGCTCACAGACTTGACAGATATGCTTAAATTACAGCAAATGCAGAAAGAAAAAGCAAAGGCTAGGTTATGTGAAATGAAGAAAAATCCACACAAAACCAAGGGTGAAGGGAAGGAAATCAGGATTCAAATTAATGATTTGGAACACAAGGTAGAAATAAATAATCAATGAGTACAGAAAGAGGAAACAAGAATTTTTAAAAATGAGGTGAGGCTTAGGAACTTCTGTGGCAACTTTAAACATGCCAATATTTGAAGCATAGGGGTGTCAAAAGAAGAGGAAGAGAAAGAAATTGAAAACTTATGCGGAAAAATAATGAAGGCAAACTTTCCTAAAACACATACAAGTCAAGGAAACACAGATAGTTTCAACCAAGCTAGACCCAAGGAGGACCACACAAGACACAATCATAATTAAAATGACAAAGGTAAAGATAAAGAGAGAGTCTTAAAAGAAGCAATATTAAAAAAGAGAATTACCTACAAAGGGGTTCCTATAAGACCATCAGCTGATTTCTCAAAAGAAACTTTGCAGGCAAGAAGGGGCTGGCAAGTATTCAAAGTGATTTAAAGCTAAGACCTACAAGCAAGATTACTCTACTCATCAAAGATATCATTCAGAATGGAAAGGCAGATAAAGTGCTTCCCAGACAAAGTAAAGCTAAAGAAGTTCATCATCACAAAGTCCTTATTACATGAAATGTTAAAGTGACTTACTTAAGAAAAAGAAGATTAAAATTATGAATATTAAAAAGACAACAAACTCTCAACTATAAACAGAATCTAAAAAATAAAAACAAAAACTAAGCATACAACCAGAGAGGGAACAGAATCAAAGATGTGGGGAACATTTGGAGGGGTATCAGCTGGAAGGGTGAAAGGGAAGAAGGGAGGAAAGGTGTAGGGATTAAGAAGCATGGTTCATGGGTACAGAATAAACAAAACATGTTACAAATAGTACAGAAAAAGGTAAAACAAAAGAACTTATATGCAAGACCCATGGACATGAACTAAACGGGGCTGGATTGCTGGAGCGAGGGGAGTGCTGGGCACAGAAGAACAAAAGTTAAGAAAATTGGGACAAATGTAACAGAATAATCAATAATAAATAAATAAATATATAAATAATTTATCTATTAAATGCAGACTTAAAATTGGCATGAGTTGAATAATAATAAATTTAATGCTGTAATTTTTTCATATTTTTTCTATTTATCTTTATTTCTAATTTTTTCTAATAAAGATAAATTACTTGCAGAATTTTTCCCCCTGCTCACCCCACTCCTTCCCCACAGTCAATCCCACATGTTGTCCATGTCCATGAACCATTTACACTAGTTCCTTGACTAAACTCTTCCCCTTCTTTGCCCCTTCCTCCCCCTTCCCACTTTTCTCTGGACCCTGTCAGTCTGTCCTTTGTTTCCATGCCTCTGGTTCTATTTTACTTGTTTGTTTATTTTGTTTATTAGTGTCCTGTATTAGGTGAGATCATAAGATATTTGTCTTTCACTGCCTGGCTTATTTCACTATTCATAATTCTCTTTAGTTCCATCCATGCTACCACAAAAGGTGGGAGTTCCTTCTTTCTTTCCTTCTGCTATATCATCATATTCCATTGTGTGAATGTACCAGTTTTTTGATCCATTCATTCACTGACGGGCACTTAGTCTGTCTCCAGTACTTGGCTATTATAAATAGTGCTGCTATAAACATAGGGTTGCACAGGTTCTTCCAAATTGGTGTTTCAGGATTCTTTGGGTATAATCCTAGCAGTGGAATTACTGGATCAAAAGGCAGTTAGTTCTATTTTTAATGTTTTAAGAAAATTCCATGCTGTTTTTCATAGTGGCTGCACCAGTGTGCATCCCCACCAACAATGCACTACAATGGTTCCTTTTTCTCCACATCCTCATCAGCACCTGTTGTCTGTTGATTTGTTAATAATGGCCATTCTGACTATCATTAGGTGTGAGGTAGTATCTTATTGTGGTTTTAATTTGTATCTTTGATGGCTAGTGATGTTGAACATTCTTTCATATGCCTGAGCCCTTTGTATGTCCTCCTCAGAGAAGGACCTGTTCAGGTCATTTGCCCATTTTTTTAAATTGAGTTGTCTGTCTTTCTGGTATTGAGTCATATAAGTTCTTTATATTTTGGAGATCAAAATATATAAAGGTATATTGGCAAATATGTTTTTCCATAGGTTGTTTCCCTTTTCATTTTGCTGATGTTTTCTTTAGATGAACAGAAACTTTTTAGTTTGATGTAGTCCCATTTGTTTATTTGTTTCTTTATTTCCCTTGCCCTAGGACAAATACTGGTGAAAATATGGACAAGAAGTTTGACAACCTGGGTGAAATGGACAAGTATCTGGAAGCTTACAATCTCCCAAGACTGAATCAAGAAGAAGCAGAAAGTCTGAATAGACAGATAACAACTAGTGAAATCGAAACAATGATCAAAAAAACTCCTGGCACACAAAAGTCCTGGACCAGATGGCTACACAGGTAAATTTTACCAAACATTTAGGGAAGAACTAACTCCTATCTTTCTCAACTTATTCCAAAATATTCAAGAATAGGGAAGACTCCCAAACTCTTTCTATGAGATCAGTATCATTCTAATCCCAAAACCAGGTCATGACCCAACAAAGAAAGAAAATTATAGGCCAATACCACTGATGAAAATAGTTGCAAAAATCCTCAACAAAATATTGGTCAGCCAAATCCAGCAATACATTTAAAAAAACATATACCATGCTCACCTCAGCAGCACATATACTAAAATTGGAACAATATAGAGAAGATTAGCATGGCCCCTGTGCAAGGATAACACAAAAATTCATGAAGCATTCCATATTAAAAAAAAAAAAGCCATACACCATGGTCAAGTGGGATTCACTCCAGTGATACAAGAATGGTATAATATTTTCAAATCAATAAATGTAATATATTGCATAAACAAAACAAAAATAAAAACCATATGATCATATCAATAGATGCTGAAAAAGCATTTGGTAAAGAACAGCATCCATTTATGATAAAAATGCTCAGCAAGTGGGAATAGAGGGAGCATACCTCCACATAATAAATGCCATATATGAGAAACCTGCAGCCAACATCATACTCAATGAGCAAAAACTAAAAGCTTTCCCCCTAATATCAGGAAAAAAACAAGGGTGTCCACTCTCTCCACTTCTATTCAACATAGTTTTGGAAGTTCTAGCCATAGTGACTAAACAAGAAAAAGGACTCAAAGGGATCCAAATTGGAAATGAGGAAATAAAATTGTCATTATTTTCAGATGACATGATAGTGTACAAAGAAAACCCTACTGACTCCACCGAAAATCTACTCGACCTGATAAGTGAATTTGGCAAAATAACTGGATACAAAGTCAATATCCAAAAATTGAAGTCATATTTGTATACCAACAATGAAACATCAGAGATAGAAACTGTCTTTTTTGAAATATTATTTTACCAACCTGGAGAAAAGAAATGTTCCTTTTTCTTCTGAAATCACCACTGTCTGGAAGGATTTTCTTCACAACAACCAAAGCATACAAAAATTTTACTTTGTGTAATTTTGAGATCATTTTGAAGTACGAGTACAATTTCTAGTATGAACTGTTAAGATATTATATACCTTTTTCAATATAATCTCCTGTTTTCTGTAATATCTAATAAATACTTCTTACTCAAAGTTGCTAAAAGATTTTATCATTTTCTCCTAATAGTTTTATACATTTAACTTGACAACTAAATTCTTTTATTTATATTCAAGTCAAGTTTTCTGTAGAAAGTGAGGTAAGGATTGATGTTTACTTTTTCCCCTATATGGATATATCCATTTATTGAAAAGACTTTTCTTCATTAAGTTGCATTAGCACCTTTATTGAAAGCAACTTCCTGTACCATGTAGGTATGAGTCTATTTCGGGACCTTCAATTCTATTACATTGATATATATGTACTATTCCATTAAAACCATACTGTGGGGTTAGAGAACCAAGATGGTGGAGGAGTAAGTGGAGCTACACCAATCTCCTCCCAACACCAAACTGGAATTACATTTAATTGGGGAGAAATCATCCAGAATAACCAACAGAACACCAACTGGAGAGAAGTCTTATTACCACTGACAGAAGAGCCACTTCATAACAACATGACCAGTAGGAAATGTAGAGACATGAGAGGTTTGGCGGCAGCTGAAGGGACGGAAAAACATCTCAGCAGCAGGGGCTCCACCTGAGATCTAAACCCCCAACTGGGCTTCCCAGCCTACAGCAACACAGCTGAGAGTAAAACAGCACCCAGCTGTGAAAAGCAAAAAGCTGCCAGGTTTAGCCAGTTTGACAGAGAGACCAAGTTCTTAAAGGGACTCCCCATATAGCTGACAAACCACTCTTCTCCAAAGGGTGGTAGCCTGAGGGGAAGCCACAGCTCCACCATAGGAATTAATCTGCCTCACCCAACAGTGCCTACACCTGACCTCAGATCACAGGTTGATTAACAACTGAATTCATCTGCTCCCACCCAGAGGTGCCTAAAACTGACCACTGGTCACAGATTGATTGGAATAACAACTAAGAGAGACAAAGACAATGGATCTCTGGTAGTCTCCAACTGGTTTACTAGGCCCAGACTAGGACACGAGCTGACATCACCAAGTATGGAGCCAGGAAGTAAAAAATGTGCACCTCTACACAGAAGGTCACACCACTAAGACAGTAAGTCAGAACAGAACAATCCAAGAAGCAGAAACAAACAAGAGTCACCTAAAATGGGGAGACAAAGAAATAACCTTCAGCAAATGGAAAGGAGGAATCCCCCGGAAGAGTGCAAAATGAAGCAGAGGCAAGCATACTCTCAGACATGGAATTCAAAATGATGATGATAGAGAAGCTCAATGAGTTCAGCCAGTTCAAAGAAAACTACAAACAACTCCAGGGAACTATGAAGAACTCCAGAGAAGCTATAAAAAACTTACTGAGAACTACACAAGCATTAAAAAGGACCTAGAAACCATCAATGAGAGGCAGGAGGAAATAAAGAATCAATTTCTGAATTGAAGAACACAGTAGAAGGAATCAAAAGCAGGCGAGAGAAAGCAGAGGATCACATCAGGGAGCTGGAGGTCAATGTAGAAAAAAATTCCAAGGCAGTGCAACAAAATGATAAAAGACTGAACAAGAATGAAGAGGTTTTAAGAGAGCTTCAGGACAACATGAAATATAATAACACCCATATCATAGGGATACCAGAAGGAGAAGAAGAGGAGCAAGGAATAGAAATCCTGTTTGAAAGTAATGACAGAAAACTTCCCTAACTTGAGGAGAGAAAAAGTCATGCAAGTTCAGGAAGCACAGAGAATCCCAAGGAAGAGGAACCCAAACAGGCCCACTCCAAGACACATCATAATGAAAGTGGCAAATTTCAAAGACAAGGAGAGGATCCTAAAAACAGCAAGAGAGAAACAGCTAATAACATACAAGGGGGCTCCCTTAAGGTTATCAAATGCTTTCTCAACAGAAACACAAGCCAGAACGGTATGGCAAAAAATATTTCAAGCAATGAAAAACAAAGCCCTGCAACCAAGAATACTCTACCCAGCAAGGCTCTCATTCAAAATCGAAGATGATAAGGAGTTTCCCAGACAAAAGAAGGCTAAAAGAATGTATCTCCACCAAACCAGCATTGCAAGTGATGCTAAAAGGTCTGCTTTAAGAAGATGAAGAAACAGAGAGACAGACAGGAACACAGGTACAAAAGGAAAAACAGATAATGGATAAGTATCAATCAATAATAACCTTAAAGGTAAATGGGTTAAATAGCACTGATCAAAAGACATAGGGCAGCTGAATGGATAAGAACCAACTTTAACTTTGAATGCTTTCAAATGATCTTGTTATAAATAGATTTTACTAAAAAAGGTATGATTTTATGTATTATTATATCTGAATTACTGCAGGTTAAGTTTTCTTAGATTGGAATTATTTCACAACATGGGAAAATAATATTACTTCCAATAACTCAGAAAAATCTAATGCAGTTAATGAAGTAAAAAAAAATAAGTAAGTGTGGATGTATATCACATAGAATATTACATAGAATACATGCTATCTTTCTTATTCACTGTTACAAAATATGTGCCTACTTGTGGGTATGTAATATATAGACTTTGTTAGCAATTTATGTTTTAAATAGCAACCAACTGGTTGTTGGTATGTTGTAAAATCAGTCAATCTTTAGGTTAGAAAAGATGCTAAAAATGAAGACCAATTTAGATGGAAGTTGCAAACTACTGAACTACATGGTTCATGTACATTGGCAATATATATTCCCATATTAGCATGTAAATTAGATAAGATTCCTTTCAAATAGATCATTGAAATATACATTTCCAGGTAAGAAGGCCCTCAAACTAGGGATACTTGGGAAAATGAATTAATGCTATAGTAAACTTTATTATTGAAATGTGAATATACCTGATCTCTACCTCAACAGACTCTTAAATAGTTCAGGGGTTAGTTTAGGACCACATAGGAAGTCAACCACAAGTTCAAAAAATAGCTAGAATACTATTTTACAAATTATTTAAATCCTAGAGATTTTTATTTTTTACCTCAACTTAGTAGACATAATAATTTCTACTCTGGGAACTGGCTGAGCACTGCAAGTGCCATTATTCTGAAGGCTTCAACTTGTAAAACACAAATAAAGAAAAAACAGAGGGTATTGAAAGATCTGTGCACAGCCAAAAAAAAAAAAAAATTCAATCTACTATTTAAGATGGAAAACTCCAAAAAGAGTAATTTGTAGTTTCAGTAGCTTAAAATAAAGTTGAGTTATATTATTGGAGGAGGAAAGATTTGACTCAAAAAACAAATTCATGTTTTACTATGGGTTCGGCACTGTCTCTAGGACAACTTTCACAAAAGTGAATTCTGTAATACACCATTTCTGTGATATATTTCACAAAAAGAGAATTCCAGAGTAAAATAAGTATTAAAGAAGAAAAAATTGCTTAATTTGCTACAATATATCTAAAATGCTATCATTTCCATGTAATAATTGTGTAAGCTATAGGCATATTTAAAAATTTTTGTATTAACTCTTCAAAGTCCAGTATGTACTTAAATATGTGTAAAAATATGTAAGGGTGTAAATGTATTTTTGCATATGTTTGGTAATAATGCAATCCATATTACTTAAAAGAGTAATTCTTTAAACAAATGAATTAACATAAGCATTTTGGAATAATGAAAACTTTGTATTAATATGATATGAGAAGCTGACAGAAAGCAGTAATTAAATGGTGAATTGTCTGGATGTGAAAGGAAAAAAGAAAAAGTACACATTGGTAGTTACAGAATAGAATAATAAAAGAATAAAGGAAATGGAGAAGCCAAAGAACGTATATGCAACACACACTGATATGAACTAAGGGGATCATTGCTGGAGGAAATGGGGTACTGGGTGGAGGGAGGCAAAGGGGGAAAATTGGGACAACTGTAATAGCAAAATAAAATATATTTTGAGAAAAAAAAGACCATACTGTGGGGAGACACACAGAAATCACAATAAAAAATAATAGGAATTATTCCATATTTACTAATAATTTAGAATTATGTAAATTAACTATTCCAATTTAAGAAAAGAAAATTTTAAACAATTTTCCAACTTTTTAACTCAGCTCCATTTATTTATAGGCCATATATTAAAAACATAAAGCTATAGAAAGTAGAAAAATAGAAAAGTAGAAATTTATATGCTAAGCAAATACAAACCAAAGAAAAGCTTGTGTAATGCCACTAACACCAAACAATTTTGTTTATAAACTAAGATTATGGCTAAGGATAGGTCAATTCCTAAAGATAAAGGGTTCAAAACACATGCAACAATATCAGTTCTGAAATTATATGTAATAACGTAAGTTCAATGAATATATAGTGAAAGATTATATAAACACAATGAGAAACAGAAAAAAGTCTACCAACATAGTAAAATGATTTTAATACATACCTTTCATTAATCAATTGTTAACTCAGGTATTTTATAACAATCTCACCCAGGTGAAAGTGCAAAAAGTGTTCAAAAAATTCCCACTGAAAATGCTACATCCAAAAATGTATGAATACTTCCACCCTCATGGATTCAACACCTTATTATTCTCTTACCAAAGAATTCCAACCTTTTGCAGCAAATGAGATATATGCATGGCAAGAAGTATATGAAAAGATACTAAACACCATTAGTCATCAGGGAAATAAAAATTAAAACTAAAATGTAACACCACTAAACACCTATGGCTATGATGTTTTTTTAATTGACAGTACTAAGTGATCAGAAATATGCAGAGCAAATGGAATTCTTCTTAATTCTTAGTGAGAATACAAAGTGTACACCCAACCAAGTTGGACAACAATTTGGCAATTTCTTTAAAGTTAAGCATACAGGACATAAGGGTGATCTGGCAACATCTGCACCCCATTGATCACCAGGGTTGATTTGGCTGATCTGGCTGACTACGTGGGTGTCCCCTTCCTCCCTCACTGATCCATGTGAGTCCCTATCAAAGCTGCATGCTCAGTCAAAGAGGATGACCTTCCCAACTAGAGGAGAGGACCCGTCTTTGGTCAAGGGCATATGAGCAGCTAAGCTCTCCTGCTAGAACCTCCAGACAAGCTCTCAAATTAAGCACACATATATTACACAGCCCAGCAATTCTGCTCCTAGGCATTTATCCAAGTAAAACTAAAATGTAGGTTCATGTAAAAACCAGAATACAAATATTTCATAGCAGCTTTATTTATAATCACCAAAAACTGGAAACAACCCAAATGTCCTTAGGAATAGATTAACAAAAACTGTTATTTTTTTCAATGCTAAATTAGTCCACTTAAGAACATGTAACAGGAGGTTCAAAGTTTGGTATATAGAGAAGTTATCTCATACTAAGTTGTAATCTGAGTTCTACACTGTTATTTTAGAAGTAAAGTTTGCTATCTTGTTTTCGTTTTTTTCACTTCAACGAGCTATCAGTTCTCTTCCAGGAAACGGTGGCAGGAGAAGAGAACTGATGTCTATTTGATGAATGTGTGAGATAGAAATATCTATTAAGCCAACAAAGATTTTGAGAAAAGCTACTCCAGATGAGACAATTATTGGCACTAAGCAATTTCAGTTGTATCCTGGATTCCAAAAGTAAAGTCAATACTGAGCACAGTGCTCCTTCAAAAGTCCACTAAGTTTTATTGACAACTGGCCTCTCTCAATGCATATTCATTTCTCCATCATTAGGCAAAAGTTGCATCCAATATATGTTTAGTAAAATAGGCCAATTTTAAAGACAATCTTATATGTGAGCCATTCAGACTTTCAACATACCTAGTCATAAACCTAAAACTACTAGCTTCTAAAGAAATACTTGTTAATATTATCTTTATCACCCTTTATATTTTTATAGTGATATATTGATGTATAACATTGTATTGGTTTCAGGTATACAACCTAATGATTCTATATTTATATATATTGTGAAATGATCACAACAATATGTCTAGTTAACATTCATCTTCACACAGTTATACATTTTTTTGTTCTGATGAGAACTTTTAAAACCTATTCTCCTAGCAACATTTTTTAAAATATAACACAGTATTGTTAACTATAGTCACCATACCATACATTACATCCCCAGGGACTTTTTCACCTTATAATTGGACAGGTATGTCAACCTTAAATTTAAATGTTATTAGTTCATTTCTTAATTTTTTAAATTATTTAATGTTTAATTTTTTATTATTAATTTTTAATTTTGCTCTAATTATTATAGAATGTTCCCAATTGAATTTCCACAACATCTTTGCACAAGTCTACATTATACATTAATAGGTGAAAAGCTTGTCACCTCTGTATTATCAAAGCTTTGACAAGACCTATGTCTAAGCTGTTGACAGAATCCTAGGGAGGTGGTTGGCCAAAAATATAAGGAAATAAAGGACCAAACCCCAAAGAAATGGTGATGATGCAAGATAGAAGTTTTTCAGTCATATTTGAAAATCATCAGAATGGTTCAAGGATACACAGTGATTCTAGGGGATCAGTTTGATATCCTACAAAGACTGCCTACAATGGACTAAGAGTGTGAAAAAGATAAGGCCACTATCATCACCTACTGTAAGAGACTGAAGTCAGTCATCTCTGTGGCTGACCTCGAGCACCTGCACAGAGTCATCTTGTCCATGTAACATCAACAGCTAGATTATGGAGAAATGCTTAGCATGTTCATCCAAGTAGCATTAATGGGCCACTAGCATTAGTTTCAGGCTTCAGATTCTTAGGGGACCCTGTATGTAAGCACTTCAGAAGGGTGACAGCCCCAATATCAGCTGTGTAACATCTCAAGAACCACCAACCTTACCCTTAGGGGAAGAATTTTGTGCAGAGCCTCAGTTCCAATTATTATGGAGGAAGGCAAACTGAGCAGTACCAGGTTTATCCATATCTGATTCTTACAATATCAAAATCTTGTGGCAGGAGAAATGGCTGTTAGAATGATCATATTTTATTGCTATTTAGTTTTTATCAAAAAGTAGATAGTTACTTCAATTATGTACTTTGACTACATACACAGTAAATGGCTCTGAGAAAATATCACCCAAAGCAACCTGGGACTTTTTTCCATAACTAAAACAAGTCTATATTTCAAATGGCAAAGCATCCATGGTTAATTTACTCCTGTTACTTTTTATACTGTTATTTTACTTCTATAATTGGAAACACTGCATTTTAATGGTAAAAAAAATGAGTCACCGGTAAATATTTGAGTCAATTGTATTTTATCAAGTAGAAAACATATATATTGAAGTCACAAGGTAAACAGTAAAGATTAACACACTATTTTGATCTGTTTTAAAATCAATAACAAAAATAAAATAAAATAAATCAACAACACTGACTTTGGGTTTCTCCACAGATAAAACAGCAGATATTTTCCTATCAGGGTTAATTTTCTCTTAATGGGTAAAAATCATTTTAATGGGTAAAAATCATATAAGGAAATACAAGCAGGGGTCCATGGATGGACCAGTGTTTTAGAAATAAAAATAAATTATCTCATAATGTCAGAAGAATTTGAAATTAACTCTGAATTGCACTCATGTTTTAAAATACTATTTTAGAATTAATATTCTAAAGTACCATTAAAATTATAATTTAAAATTCAGATTTAGGAAATATGAATCAATAGAATGATATTTTTATTGGATAAAACTACCAGAAATGTAACACTTTGAGGAGGCTCCATAGTGGTTAATGACAAACTTTGAGGTCAGTAGCTTTGAGTTGAAATCCTACCTCCTACTGACACCTCAAACTAGGTATGTCTTCTTTAGCAACTTCTTTTCAAGCTTCCCTTTTATTCCCACCAGCAAGAAGAGAATATTAATATGCACCTTACAACTCCAACTGATCAAATCAACTAATCCTTATGAACTATCATTATTTCAGTTGTAAAAGTCTCAGAGACTTATTGTAAGAACTAAAATGAAACTTAGTAAAACTATAGCAATATTACAATTAAGTTGTTTGATATTTGTGGAACACGGTGGTGCATGAATTACTAAATAATTAAATACATGTCATTATAATTCACCAGTATAGTTATCTAGTCAGTTGGTAGTCTGTCTTGGGCTCTTATGCAAATTAGAAAACTACATTTGGAAATTACCCAATTTACACTACCTTTACCTTTATATCATTGAGTGGATTTGCACTACCGATAACTGGGCACCAAGCATCACCAGGCAAACCTATCTCACATCATGACCAGGTCAAATCTGAATGCAGGTTGGCACATGAGCTAAAAATACCTCTAAACCTCGGCACCATTCTTACTTCATCAGTTTTCAGCTCAGGTCTCTTCCAAAAGAGAATTTGTATTTTATTGCTTAATCTCAGCTTCTCATACCCTAGAGGATAGTATTTCTAGAGATTCCTGCAGAGCAATGAAGATTTTTCCACACAGGAAAACTGTCGCAGGCTTTTGTTGTGATTGTAACATATTCCTTATATTTTTTTCTCCTTCAGACTAAGGACCCTGCTAAACTCAGGGGTAACTTTTTAAAACATATTTTTTCATATCTCACAGTCAGAAAACTTTTATACAGTTGTAATACCTCTAAAGTCTCCATTTTAAATATCTCCATATGGCAGCATTCACTCTTATCACTTTTATTATAGTTGTTAAGATAGGATGTTAGAAAAAGAGAGAGTGGACCCAAATAAACAGAATCAGAACTGACAGGAGAAATCACAACTGATACTTCAGAAATACAAAAGATTATAAGAAATTACTACAAACAACTATATGACAAGAAATATGACAACCTGGATGAAATGGACACATTTCTGGAAAGGTATAATCTACCAAAACTGAACCCAGAAGAAGCAGAAAGCCTCAATAGGCCAATAACAACTAGTGAAATTAAAGAAGTAATCCAAAATCTCCCAAAGCACAAAAGCCCCGGGCCGGATGGATACACAGGTGAATTTTACCAAACATTTAAAGAGGAACTAAGTCCTATCCTTCTCAACCTATACCAAAAAATACTGGAAGAAGGAAGACTCCCAAACTCTTTCTATGAGGCCAATATTATTCCAATCCCAAAACCAGGGCAAGATACAACTAAGAAAGAAAGCTACAGGCCAATATCTCTGATGAACATAGATGCTAAAATTCTCAACAAAATATCAGCCAATTGGATTCAGCAGTACATTACAAAGTTCATACACCATGATCAAGTGGGTTTCATCCCAGGGATGTAAGGATGGTATAACATTCGTAAATCAATAAATGTAATACACCATAACAATAAATTGAAAGACAAAAACCATGTGATCATATCAATAGATGCTGAAAAAACATTTGATAAAGTACAGCAACCATTTATGATAAAAAACTCTCAGCAAAATGGGAATAGAGGGAGCATACCTCAACATCAATAAAGGCCATCTATGAGAAACCTGAAGCCAACATCATACTTAATGGACAAAAACTGAAAGCTTTCCCCCTAAGATCAGGAACGAGACAAGGCTGCCCACTTTCTCCACTTCTATTCAACATTGTCTTGGAAGTTCTAGCTATAGCCATCAGAGAAGAAAAAGGAATCAAAGGTATCCAAATTGGAAAGGAGGAAGTCA
>PVIW01007029.1:17500-78174 GCA_004026585.1 Noctilio leporinus | reverse complement strand
AGGAGAGCAAGGGGTAGGGGAGAAAGAGAAAATCTAAATGTTTAGATTGATTTTTCCCTTCCAGGATGTCTTTCTTTTCTTTTAACAAATTGTCCAATGCAGAGAGTGCCTTTCTTTTTTTCCCTCCCGGGAAGTTATTTATTTTTATAGGCTCTTTTCAGGATAAAAATCAATTTTAGAATGCAAGTGATATAGTTTGCTCTCCCAATAATGAAAGCTAGAAAATTAAAGGCCCCAAGGGACAACTCCTTTGTACTAAAGTGATGTAGAATGCAGCCCAAATGTTATGTAAATGTTTTACAAACTGTGGCCACTGTTTGCTAATTGTGACCTGAAAATCACTCACAGAAGACACAGAGCCACTGCTAGGAATGGGTGGCTTCATACTGGATGGGCTCAGAAGGCTCTTAGACTACCTGTCCTGTAATTCACAACTCTGGAAATTGTATATGTTAGAGTTCTCCTGTGTGTATTTGTGTGTGTGTGTGTGTGTGTGTGTGTAACATGATTGTTCACTGATTCAACAAGCAATTAATGAATATTTATTATGTGCCTGGACCTGGTGATATGACAATAGATAAGCCAGACATAGCCGGTGCCTTCAAAAAGCTTATCATTGCAGGGAAAAGATACAGACATTAAACAAGGTATCTTAAATCAGGTTCCCTGAAAACAGACTGATGTCAGGATGTGTGTGCAGGGTGTTCTTGGATAATACCTTTGGGAAGGAGCCCTGCCTTCAAGCAATGAAGGAAAAACAGATAAAACAGGAGTTAAATTGCAAAGCAGTTCCAACAAAAGCCTCACCTGATCTGTTAAGAGTTCTGTGGTTGGGATGGCCCTTCAGACATGTCACCAACTGAGACAGGGGTTGGGCTTTTGTTCCCACCCCCTACCAGTAATCAATCAACCCCTGGGTGTGGGCTACCACTGGAAGGTGGGGGGCATAATCTTGGAAAATGCAGCTCTTCTGGGTACTCCTGGAGAAGGACTAAGCTGTGAGTGATCTGCTTGGAGCAGAAGTGCCTCAGTCCTGAAACGGGGGCCTGGGTGGCACAACACAGCACCCACTGCACAAAGAATCATGGCAAATGTGATATGTGCTGGAAGTGTAGAAGTTCAGAGCTTAGAGCAAAAGGGACTTAACTTGGACTAAGAGCTGGTGTGTGTCACTGCGGTCTTTTCTAAATGGTATGTATGAAGGAGCTTGGTGAGAGTTAACTAACTCCAAGCCAAAACTCACCAGGCACTAGGCCCTGACACACATTCCCCTTGCAGCCTTGTTAGGACCCTGTGAGGTGTGTGCTCTCTCCACTAGCCAGGTGAGGGAGCTGAGACTCACAGGGGTGGACTCATTTGCCCAGAGTCCTACAGCTTGTATATGGCAGAGCCGGGATTTGAACATCTACATGACCACAAAACCTACAACCCCCTCTATTTACTGCCTGTCCCTTTTCCCATGCATCTTGAGCCCTCCGCTCAACATGCTTTCTTCCATCCACACCGCAGACCTCTCATGGATGACTTTTTCTCAAGTTGCCTCCCATGGCCACTCCCTCTCACAACTCACATTCTCTTAAGCATTCTCATTTCACTTCCAAACCTCTTTAACATCTAGCATCCTGGCTCTTCCTCTCATGTTGCCATTGACCAAGCATGGTCCAGACAGATCCCTAGGTTAAATGATCAAACCCTTTGGCTGTCTTCATCCTTAGCCTGTTCTCTTTACCATTCCCAGTTGGCAGCATCCAATGGTACTACTTTCTTGAACTCTTTCTTTCCTTGGTTTCTGCAACCCTTAGCTGTTCTGGTTCCCCTTCCTCCTCTACGCACACCACTATTTCTTCTGCTTTACCAGCTCCTCTTTCTCCACTAACCACAAAGTGGTTCCATTTCCCAGGGTCCCAACCATGCTGCTCCTCCACCTCTCCACTCTCTTATGCCCGACATACCCCACAGCTTTGGCTTCCATTCTTAGGCTACTGATGCCTGAACCTACAGTCTCAGCTCTGTTTCCAGAGCTGGCTCTCCATCCACATAGTGGACACGTCACCCATGTGACCCTAAAACATCTCAGACTCAGCCCACACAAAACCCTCCAAGCAAGCTGCTTTGACTTCTAACCCTGATTGTTCATTAACCCACTACCCACACATCCTCCTGAGCCACAGATCTCGCTTAATCTCTGACTCCTCCATCCTCTCCCTGACTCTCCACATCAATTTGTTCTCATCTGTCCATTTTGGTTGTCACTTCCTTAATTCAAATGTGCATTATCTCATCTGTCCTGCTGACATCCTTCCTTTTTGTTGTCACTAGTGCTGTCTAGATCAAATTATGACTCTCCCAGTGTTCCACCTACCCCTGAATAATGTCCAAAATCCCTAGAATGCATACGCAAGATCATCTGTGATCTGGCCTTGATCAGCCCTCACAGCTACACTCTGTAGTGTCAACATACCAGAAAACCTCTGTCCCTTCATGTCCCTGGGCCTTCCCTCATGTGGCTACTTCAGCCTGACAACTCACCTATTAAACCCACTTTTCTAGCTACTTACTTAACCTTTCGTTCAGCAAACATCTGTCATACACCTGCATGTGTCAGTACATGCTAGGCACTAGAATATAAATGGTATGAAAAATAAGGTAGGTTCTCACCCTTCATCCAGTGTAAGGAAACAGGTAAAAAGCAAATAAACAAGACAACATGACAAATACATGTCGTATATGAGGATGGTTTTAGAGGAACAGGATAGAGACTGGAGGGGTTTCTTTGGGTAAGGTTCAGGGGTGGCTCTTCTAAGAAGAGGACATTAACATGGACAGCTAAAGCTGTAAGTAACCGGGAAAAACTATGCAGGCTGAAGGAAGAGCAAAGGCAAGAAGGAAGACAAGTCAAGTGAGAGCACAGAGACGAAGATATCATGGCAAGAGAACAAAGAGAAATGAGGCTGGAGACAGTCTGGGAGAGAACCGATCCTGCAAGCTCTCAGAGCAGGAATGAGGGTTCTGATTTCAACAGAAAGCCTTTTAGCTCAAGCTTTTGAGTAGTTTAAGCAGGGGAGTGACATGGTCCAATTTGCATTTTACAATGATCCCTCCCTCGAGCTGGGTGTGAAGAATGGATTCCAGAGGACAAAGCCCAAGACAGCATCTATTCAATCTTTCAAAGTATAAAACAGACAAAGTACCTACCTGAGTCCTGGCAAGGAGGTGAGTTCTCCTGCATCCAGAACTAGCTCCTTGCTTTTGACTCTGTGTAGCCTTTCCCAGCCCCATGGGCTGTAATTTATTTATGATCTCCAGGCACCTCCCACAGCACTTTCCTTCTCTCTGGGTTATCACTTCCCCCACACCCCTTTTACAGTAAGTTCTCTCCTCCCTTCCCTAGTGGGTTGTGAAATAGTCTGTGTGTAAAGGGTCGTGCTCATTCATACAGCTTCATGGTGTCAGGCATATGGCCTCCCACACAGGAGACACTCAAAGCACAGTGGAAAGAATGAAGGAAGGAAGGATTGAATGGAGTCTAAAGGGGAGTATGTTTGTATTCCCTAGGAATGTGGTGCATTAAGAGCCTAGGTTTAGAATCAGATGTCAATTCAAGCCCCGCCACTCACTAGCTGTGGGCTTTGCACCAAGTAAATTTGACTCTCTGAGCTGCATTTTCTTCTCTGTAAAATCAGAGTAACAGTGGGCATGGAATAGGTAGTACCTCACAGGGTTGTCATGCAAATCAAATGAGACCACAAAGCGCCTGTTTCCCTTCCCCTCCCCAGACTGCCACTGCTGGGGAAGGGCAGACATGGCACAATCCAAAACATTTACCCATGACTGTATGACATTTGTGGACAAAGTTCTGTCTTCTCTAGATTTTTTCGTTTAGCGAACATTTGTTGAGCATCAATACCGTTACAACCATCACCTCCATTTTTTCAGCTATACACTTGGAGAAAGACTCACTGAAGGTGCTCATGGGTGAAAGCTGAGTCTTGTCCCTGCCGATGTGCCACGCATGCTCTTGTGACACATGGAAGGCAAGCCCAAGGACACGGGGCTTTCACATTAATTTTCAGGCTCAAGCCCAGTCAACAGCCCCTTCTCTGGAGACCAGCAGGCAGTGCCTCTGCTGAAGAAGTCTGGAGACATTTCAAGTCCAGGATCTGCCTACCCATCAGCCCTGCCTAGGGGGCCCTGTAGCCATCCCGCCAGCCCCAGGAGCTACCTCTGGAGCCAGAGACAGTGATGAGCCCAGGTCAGCCTGAGTCCAGGCGGCCTGCACGAGGATGCTGAGGAAGGGATGGGGCCGAGGAGGAGAACACTGTGCTCCTGCTGCAAGGCTGAACACGAGCACGCTGGTCCTCGGTCGAGACACCATTTCAAGCCCTACATCCTCAGTATACCTCCATGTTTAAGAACTCAAACAACTTGGGATCAAACTTCAATTCTGCTACTTACTAGCCAATGACCTCAGGCAAGTCAGTTAAGCTACCTGAGCCTCAGTTTCCCATCTGTACATGGAGATAAAATGTATTCATACAGTGAAAGAGTTCAATACTGTGCCTGACACTAACAAGTCATGTTTGCATGCATTTTATGTTAATATTTAGAGACTGTAACGGTTTTGTCAAGGGAGTTGCTCTGTAAACACCCCCACAAAACAAGGACCAATGAGCAGGAAATGCCATGGGAGCAGCCTTTGCACCCATCGGTTCTCTGAGAATATGTCCTCGTGTACTCTCCACTAACCATTCCATAATATTCTGCAGTTTGGGTCACTTTTCTCAATTCAAAGGCTGCTCAGGTTGGGATTTTTCAAGCTACAGGTGAAGACAGTGGGTTAAGCTAGAAGAAATAAAATCAAAGGATCATCAATTTTCATCTTGGGGGCCGTGCAGACAGGCTGTCAGCTCTTACTCTGAGTCCCTGAGGAGATCCATTCTCTGAGCTGGGGCAGGCACCAGGGGAGGACACAGAGCCCCAACCCAGCCATCCATTGCTGCCTCCGTAGGAGCAGACAATAGCAGGCAGTTCCCACCACCACCCTTCCTCCCCAGTCCTTCACTTCTCAGAGCCCAGCAGGTAGCGGATGATAATTCAGCGGCATCTGACAGCCCATGGAAAGCTACCTGTCTCTCCAACCTCCAATCACCAGGTATCAGAAGAGGATGCAGGAGCAGTCAGCTTCTGCTCTCATTAAGAGGCCTTTCGTGGGCAGAAATGATTGTTAAAGGAACTGTCAGGTTCAGCAGCCTCCCAGTGAAGAGGGGGACAAAGCCCCCAGAGCTCTGACCTCTAGGCCCCTGCCAGTGCAGGCCCTCATTTGCACTGCACACTTAACGGGACTCCAGCTCTGTCACCATGTCTGTAGGTGAGGGGGTATCCTGGGGAGAGAGTGGGTGTCTGCACAGCAAGCCCACACAGCAGCTTCTGCCCTCCAGGAAAACAAGACCAATCAGGTCACAGTGATATACATAGATGGAAACCACACTATTCTGGGCTGGACAGCCAACTAAATAAAACCGTGGTTACATCATGGACAAGGCCAGACAGAAAATTCCAACTGTTTCCAAGAGACTGCGCTAGAATCATTTGGTCTAATTGCATGCAAGTCTTGTACCAAGAGTGTCCTATTGCATCAGCAGCACAGGAATGAGCTGTCAGTGCATGGTCAGAGTGTCTGCAGAAAAGAACCTTTCCCCTCTCTCCAAATAGATCCCATTTGCTTTGATTGATACACCCACACCACTCCCTAGCCAAGGTTTTACATTTTATTGTTCAAAAGCCACAGGTTCCCCCAGTATCCTTGAAAGATACAGCACTGTCTTTCAGTATAATGTGGGCACCAAGATCTCTATATGAAGGCAGACCTAGGTTCAAATCCCAGCTTTGGCACTTGCTAACTATACTATGTGACCTTAGCCAAGTCACTTCCCCTCTCTGAGCTTCACTTTCCTTCCTGTATAGAGTGGGGCAATATCAGTATCTATTTCATACAGATGAAATGATAATAATGCATGGAAAAGTGCCTGGTACAATAACCAATATCTCTCACAAAACAGATCAGAAGATGATGTTGAGGAAATAAGAAATGCAGTTGTAGATCTATAACTTAAGAGGAACTATCAGAACTACTTGAGCCAGGACAAAGCCCTCAGCAGCTGCCTCTGCATCACCGCTGACCTCCTCCCTGACTCCCCTCCCCATCTCACTCCACGAAGACATGCAAGCCTCCCTGCTGCTCCCTCAAACGCACTGAGCACTCTTGCCACAGGGCCTTTGCACTGGCTGCTCCTCCTGCCTGGACTGCTCTTTTACCAGGCAGCTGCCTGGCTCCTTCCTTTCTCTCCTGCAGTAGTCTTTACTCAAATGTCCCCATCTCAATGACTATTCCCCTGCCACCATATCTAACTTTGCCCCTGCCTCCTTCCCCAACTTCCTATCCTCCTTTTCTGGTTTACTCTCTCCTTCACACTCACCACCCAATCTATGGCATGTTCTAGTAAGTTACCTACTTCACTGTCCATCTCACACTACAACAGAGGCAGTCAGGGGACAAGTCCAGCTCGCCTTTGTTTTTGTCAATCTAGTTTCATGGGAACACAGCCACACCCAATTCATTTACATAGTGTCTCTGGTGTTTTCCTTTTAAAATCACAGACTTGAACAGTTGTGACAGTGACCCCATGGCTCCATAGTCTACCTGGTCATCAACAGAAAAATCTTGTGGCGTCCTGAACTAGAATAAGCGCCATGAGGGCAGGATTCCCAGAGATTAGGTCAGTGCTCAACCCCTTGAGACCCTCAATAGTAATCCTGTTTGTTGCATGATGAACTAAAACACAGGACACCTGTGCTACAGGTCTGTGGGGGAGGGGTGCCAGGGGTACTGTGTCAGAGGCCTCAGTGCTGCTCAGGAAGTCAGAGCTATGGAGCCGTGAACTGAAACAGTAACAGAGCCTGTCATTAAAATGCAGAGTCAAAGTACCAGAAAAAGAGCATAGTTCCCTGGAACTTGTTAGAAATCCAGATTCCCAAACAAGGTGCAGATGACTGATGCCTGCTCAGGTTGGAGAGGCACTGCTCCAATGTCCAGAACTCACGGGGGTTGGCGACGCTGTGGGGGGGGGGTGCACATTGCTTTATATCATAGGCTCTTCAGTGCACACTGGGATATTTTTTTACCTCTGTACATGTACTAGTTTGATAATATCATTAAGAATAGTTTAAAATGTATTAACCCCAGCTTTTTATTTTTTATATTTCCAATCCTTTGACATCTAGGGCTTTGCTGATCCCAGGGAGACTGCCCAGCCCAAGGCCAGCGAAATCCTGGAGGCAACGGAAGACTCAGTTGTGAGTGGCACCTTTCAGATACAGACCAATTTAGAGCCCACACACCCACCACCTCCTTCATGGCACTCTCATACTCAGGGCCGCTATTTCCTGCACGGATTGCCCCAGGATCAGGTATCAGGCCACTAGGGAAGCCCCTACATGCCAGAGACCACTGAAATCATTCAAACTAGCCAGCCCTAAGCCTGTGCACACTACCTCACCTGTTCCTTCCATGAACCCAAAAGAAAGACTCATGTCCACATTTTCCTCCCTCTCCCTCTGCCCCCTGACCGTCCCTGTGAGGCCCTGTGTGGTGTGGAGTGCCCCCTCCTCCTGGGAACCAGGAGAAGCACACTATCCTTTCAATAGCCATGGTCTCCTGAGCTCATTGGTCTCACCATTCTGAATAAGACAGCCTACATTTTAAAGCATAAATAAACAAACAGAAAGGTGGGGAGGGGTGGGGAAGGGCACAGGCCTAACACAAAGAAATATGTCAGGGAAGTGACATCCAGAAGACGCTGGCCAAGACTGAGAGGATGCAAGAAGTTCACAGCATGGCACTACAGCAAAGGGCCACATCCAGCAAGATGGAATGCATCCAGCTCACCCTTAAGTCTGAAAAAAAAAAACCCCGAACGCTGCACGAGAATGTGGGAAACATAGGCTAGCAGCACCAGGTGGTGTATAAGGTGTAACTGACTGTAATCCTAAAGCAACCCAGCACTGTGATGTGGTTGGCCTTACCTCAAGCCCCCCACAAAAAGCTTAAATTCACCTCAGGATACAGACAGAATTATATTGTCTAGGATGGTTTTGTTCAAACTGCAGGTTTTGACACATTCATAAGCATTCAGTGACACCAACTGAGAGTCAACGTGTTTTTCTCAAAGGATTTCTAAAAGGAAAGTGAACAGAACAAAACAGGAAGAAGGCTGTGGAAGGGAAGGATGAGTGAGAGCCACTGATCTAGAATCGGGCAGAACCAACCCCTCCCTCCTCTGTCAACCCTGGATCTTCCCTCTCATCTAGGCATGGTACTTGATGGGGAAGCTGCTCCTGGAGGGTTGTCCAGGAGGTGAGGGGCGGGGGACACTTTAGCTACATTACCTGGTGCTGGAAGCTGTGGGTTGGGGGTTAGGGATTAGAAAGCATGTAGCTGAAGGAGTTGGGGCAGCTTCACCTAGGATCGGAATCATTCTGGGGCACCTAAGAACTGTCTTCAGATGAGAAAAAGCTGTCAGCACACCTGTACTGCATGACCCATGGAAAGAAGCTAGTAGAAGCTTCACAAAGTTAATGTCGACTTCAGTGGCTCCACATGTCTGGCTTATTGGATTCCTCGTCAATTCCACACTGTCTGCCTGGACCATTGCTCTTCCTCTGACCTTCTGACTTGCCCTTTCAGACCTTCCTGTGCTCTGCTTCCCCAAGCCTGTGTACAGTCTAGCTCCTCCATAATTCCCTGCTCCATGGGCCTCAGACTGGTTCCAATTCCCCGAAGACAGGGGCCTCCAGAGGCCCAGCATCTGTGATACTGGGGGGAAGCTGCTTTCCCAGAAGGACCTGCCCCTCTGCCATGCTCACACCACTTAGTATCCTGACATTTCCCAGGGTAACCTGAACACCCAGGGAGCACATTTTTATTTGTGTGAACACTCTCTCAAAAGACTGCTGTGAACTTCCTTCTGTGTTTCTGCCTTTCACCTGCTGAATGTCCTCATTTCCATCAGCTCACAGCTGCCCCAGAGCATTCGATGAGGCCGGACAGGGTATTGTTAAGGACACAGGCCCTGGAATCAGCCCAGGGTTTGAATTCTAGATCTGACACTTTATAACAGTGCAACTTTAAATGAGCTACTCAGCCTCTCCCCACTGCAGCTTCTCCTGAAATATAAAAATGGGGGTAAAACCTCAAAGGCTCAAGGGGTAAATTACATGAGATGGTATCCTTCAAGTAGTTGGCATGTAGTAAGTGTTCAGTAAATATTGCCGGCAGATATCATGGCAACAGTGTCTGTAACAGTGTCTTGGGAACCAGGTCCCCTGAATACTCTAGTTGGGCAGATACTCTCTCCAGCCATGTTAGGTAGAGCCATGTAGCCCCTGAGAGCAGTCCCAAACACCTCACTGCCTTATAAAAGATACGTCTTAGATGTTGTAAGATCTCCAGGGTATGCCATGGCCAACGAGGGTTCCCCTGACCACGGCTCCCTCTACCTGTCCAGTATAGGGAGCTGGACTTCTCTCACAAGAAACCATGTTCTCTCACAGGAAAACATGGCCACTTTGAAGGAAAATAAAAAGGCTATTAAACAGGAAAATCTACATTTGACAAAACAGGCAAAAATCAACCAGGAAACCCAGAAAGGGCTAAGCAAACCAATCCGACCAGAATAAGAGCAAACACATACGGCATCACAGTGATATAGCAAGTGACGTTCTAAACCCTTTACATAGGCCAGCTGTGGATTCTCCCCATGAACCTATGAGGTGGGTTCAACCCCTCATCTTACCTCCCGAAGCTATCCAAGTATTCCTTACCTTCCAAGCAGAGAGGGTGGCCGGCATCCAATAACCCAGCCCCTGGTCCTACCTACCACAGCAATGTTTAGAGAGGGGACCTTCTCCATCTATCTACCACTCACAACCTAGAAATTTCACAAGCATCTCAGCTTGGCCAATAAAATCTGTCTTTCTGCAAGAAGACCAACATGGTGATGTGGGATCATCCTCAGCCTCACAGTTCAACAAACGTTGGCTTGCATGTGCCCAAAGGAGAAGAAAAGGGGAGTGGGAGTGTCAGGAAAAGGGAACCCTATGAAAAAATCTCTGTCAGCACAAGGTGTTGGCCTTGTACCTCCGTTTCCTCTTCTGCAGCCTGGGAAGCGCTGCCCTAACAGCTGAGGCTGTGAGGAGGGTTCCATCAAGAATGCCTGTAGAGGGCATGGCACAGCCTGCACATAGGAAGTGTGTTAGAAAAGGGAGCCATGGCTGATATCCATCACTACCACTGTAACAGAAAATTCAGCAGGGTGTAGGAGGTTAGCCATAAATAAAGGAGTTAACTTAGAGCAGGCTCTGTTTTTCCATGCCAGGTCCCCCTTCTTTGTTCCCCGTTTGTGCTGCTTCTGCCCCCTTGCTTCTGTATTTCCCGCACCTGCTCCCTTTTCTTTACTCCCCGTTTGTCCCTGCCTCTGCCCACTCCCCAAAAGTAATATAAGGGGGAGGAGACCCGTGCTCGAGGCCCAGAATTTGGAGACTGACTCCTCTGGGTCCGTTTGAATAATAAAGTGCCTAATTTTTCACTTATCTTGGTGTTCCGCCTGAGTCTGTTCCTGTAACACCACCACCCCACCAAAGAGGGATGGAAGCAGGATCAAGGGTGTCCCAGAGCATGGGGTTCTGGAACCAATACTTGGGTTTAAGCCCCAGCTCTACCTCTTCCTAGCTGTGTGACTTGGGCAAGTTATTGTGTTCCATCAGAATTCAGAAGGAAACCGACCAGACACTGGGGACGCGCAGGAGTACGATCCTTTATTCACGCGCGGTCCCAGAGGAGAAGCTGCTCTCCAAATTCTGGGCCCTGAGCTAAGGCAAAAAGCAACTTTTATAGTTGAAGTTTCACTCCCTGGCCTTGCAAGGTTACAGAAACAGACATAGAAATTAATGCTAGTTTTTCAGTGCCTGTATCACTCAAGCTGGCTACAGCTGGCTCCTGTTCAGGAGCCAAGGCCATTACACTCAAGCTGCCTGCTGCCCAAGAGCCAAGGCCGTTAACCCTTTACATCCCCCTTACAGGCCATTAAGGGGGGCGGGGGGACTCCTTTACAATTGAACCTCCCTTTCTATCTTGGTTTCATCTGTAATATGGAGATGATACTAGTTACTATCTCGTAGGATTGAGGTGACTGGAAAAGTCTTCTGAATGCACTCATTATCATAAGTGTTCTTGCTCTTGTCTGCACCAGAGAACAGCACTGGCGTATTTGAATTTTGTATAGTAATAAAAGCTCATCCTTCTATCTTGTACCCATATTGCCTCCTCCAGGGAGCAACCTGGGGTACCCTCCAGCCCATGCCACTCCTTTACAGGTCCTGCCTGGCCCTCTGTTTACCCACCAGCCTTACCCCCACCCACCCCAATCCCCATCACAGGGACCCAGCCACTAGCTTTCTGTCCATTCCGCCTCCCTTCCCTCGGGGCTTTTGGCCTGTGCTGTTCTCTCTGCCTGGCATGCTGTGCCCTGGATTTTCAGCAAGCTGGCTTCCTCCTGCTCATCATTCAACTCTCACCCAAAGGCCACTGTTTCTTGCAGTGACCCACAGGCTACCCTCAATCCCATGACTGCTTTATTTTACATTCTTTAGTAATGTAATTCTTTCTATCTGAAAGTTCTTTGCTTATTGTTGGTTTCCATCATTAGAAAAAATGCAGGGGCCATGAGAGCAGATGCCTGGCCAGCTTGCTCACAAGACTATACAGGGGTGGGGATCCCAACCCAGACCTGACTCCAAAGCCCCCACTCAAACCCTGTGATCATAGACTACTGGGTGATAGTTAGTATATGCGTGCAGACAGTCAACGAGAAAAGCAGGCCTGGACTGCTGGCTGGAAAGTAAGGAATGCCTCCCCCGCCCCAGTCCTAGGAGAGAGCAGCAAAGCGGGGTGGGGGGCTTGGGGTCACTTTGTGTAACTGGCCTGAGCCAGGCTCAGCCTGCATGAGTCTTTTCCCAGGGCATGTAGGTCAGTTCAGGCTTAGAGGAAAGGGGATTCTAGCCCCTGAGATACTGACACCACAGCTTCACAATCACTGAAGTGCCACTGCCAAGGTGGGGCTGGATGGCGCATACCACCCTAGGCACATCCTCCTGTAGCCCCCTGCCAAGCAGCAGGGCAGGGGTAAAGCCCACCACTAGCAGAGTGACAGCATCCTGTACCATTGCTGTCATCTGCTGCAAGGCACTTTAAAGTGTGTACAAATCGCCTGGGGATTTTGCTGAAAGGTGGATTCTGACTGAACAGGTCCAGATGGAACCAGAGTCTGCATTTCTAACCAGCTCCCAGATGCTACCGCTGCTGGTCCACAGACCGTGCTTAAAGCAGCCAAGACCAACCTAGTCTGAAGCATGAAGCTCTCCAAAAGGAACTCTGAGGCCTGGGCTGGCTGCAATGGGGAACGGCACCGGAGTATTTGAACTTGGTAAGTCAAAGAAGTTAGACCTTGACGTGGGGTGGGGTGAGGGCATTAGTGTAGGCAGCTGGGCAAGGAACGGAGAAGGCCGGCTTCCCGGGAAAGGGGTGAGGGTGATGCGAGTGACAAGAGCTGTAAAAAGCCGGCAAAACGTAAACATTATTACGGTCAGAGAGCAGGCCCAGCTGATGAGAAGGATGCTACAACAAGACACATGCCTGTGAGTGAAAATCGAAAAGCCCCAGGCAGAACCTGGAACCAGCTCTGCCCAAGCTGGGAAGCACCTAGCAGTCCCAGAGTCATTGACAGCCTGTCACTGGTGTCAGCCTCTTGATTTTCACTGCTATGGTTGGTGGGAACATTTGCTTAAAAGTTTTTCCTGTTTAGAATTTCCTGGGCCTTTTTCCAAAAATGACAAAAGTGATGTGTTTATTGCATCCACAGAAACAATTCCTGAGGCACAGAAAGCTACAACACCAACCCTTCTGCACCAGCCTCTCTCCATTCCCACCTCCCGGCTCCCTCTGCAGTCCCAGCGTTGACCGCGTGGCCTGCAGCCTTCCACACCTTGCTTCCTACCCTTACAAAAATATATAAACATAACTCCACCCATAGGAAGTGTCTGCTGCAGCTGCTCTGCTTATTTCTTTGAAATGAGATCAATCTAAGTATCTTTTTACGCAACCTAATCCTCTCATGTACTAATAATGCATCAGAGATGGTCCTCCAGGCCATGGGTTGGCAAATGCTTTTGGTAAGAGCCAAAGAGTAAGTACTTTAGGCTTTGCACACCATGCAGGCTCTGTCACAACCACTCAACGAACTCATCAATGTATCATCAAAGCAGCCAGAGACAATATGGAAATGCATGGGCATAGCTGTGCGCCAGTAAAACTTTACTTACAAAAACAAGCAGTGGGCCACACTTGGCCCATAGGCCAGAGTCTGCTAACCCCTATTCCAGGACATTAGCTATAGTTCTGACTCTTTGGTATTTGTTTTGGTCTTCAATTATTTAGAATTTTTATTATTTAAATTTTTAAATTCATATGAAGTACACTCTACATAGAAAAAGTGTACAAATCATGATATAGTTAGACACATTTTCACAAAATGAATACATCTGTGTAACCAGTTCCCTATCAAAAACCAGAGCATGACCAGCTCCCTAGAAGTCTCCCACATCCATTTTAATTCACTCTTCTCAATAACTGTGTAACAATATCCCATTATGGATACAGCCTAATTAGGTAATTTCAATTCTTTGCCACAGCCAACCAAACATCAATAAATATGTTTGTTCTAGACTGCATTTCCTTGCTTGTATGTGTTTTGTTTCCACAGGATAAATTTCCCAAAGTGTGATTTGAAAAGTCAAAGTGCATATATATACATAGTTTACTATTGCTGGGCCACTTTCCCCAAAGTTGGTGACAAGCTGTAGCCCTGCAGATCCTGGCAATGCCCCATCAATGCAATTCAGCAGGGATTTTAAGGAACAACACGTGTACCCAGTACATGATCCTTGGGCAGCATTCTGGGCTTGCTTATTCTTATGAAATGTCCAAATTCAGGGAAGAAGAGAAGAAGCATTGAGTAAAAAGACCTTAGCTCTCCGCATCCCCTCCCATCAACTCCATCCCCTTCAATGTTCAGGATACCAACCTACCTCTTCACAAGTCAAAGGCTTCACAGGAAGGGCGGACAGGGGATCCTGGTCCCCGTTCCAGGGGGGATGTAGACAACTACCTGCAGGACGCTGAGGACAGGATTTAACTGATTACAAAAGCACTGAAGAGAAAAGCAAAACCACATGGGAGTCTTGCTGAGTTTGTTTTAGGGAATTTGCTCTCCAATGAGTACACAACAAAGTGCTTTCAAAACCTATTTTACTGCACTGCAATTTCTTTAAAAACAAAACAAAACACTCTTAAGTACAATGTAGTCTAAGAAATCTTGAGTACCATGGTGCCCCAATTCCCCAAGCTCAAGGTGGTGTGGAGGTGCATGCATGTCTAAACACATAGGACATTCTTCCTAGGTTGGTGTTCCCAGCTTCCCCCAGAGCCCCAATGGCAGTGTAACAGAAAACTCAGCAGGGTGTAGGGGGTTAGCCATAGATAAGGGAGTTAACTTAGAGCAGGCTCTGTTTTTCCATGCCAGGTCCCCCTTCTTTGTTCCCAGTTTGTGCTGCCTCCGCCCCCTTGCTTCTGTATTTCCTGAACCTGCTCCCTTTTCTTTAGTCCCCGTTTGTCCCTGCCTCTGCCCACTCCCCAAAAGTATATAAGGGGGAGGAGACCTGTGCTCGGGGCCCAAATTTGGAGACTGACTCCTCTGGGTCCATGCGAGTAATAAAGTGCCTACTTTTTCACTCATCTCGGTGTTCCGCCTGAGTCTGTTCCCATAACAGCAGCTGTGACAGCAAAAAAAAAAAAAAATCCTATCCCCCAGAAAGGATCAACTGGACAGGGGTTGGGGTTACACAGTAATATGTATGCACATGACAACACTTAGTTACTGCAACCTTGAGATGTGTGCAGTTTACTGCATATACATCTCACCTCAAAAGCCAAAACAGAGCTGTAAATAAGTTTTGAGTTCTAGCTGATGCTGAAGTATTGAGGGGGTACTTAATGACTTATTACTTTGGAACGAATCAAAAATAAGATGACCGAAGGATGGAGAGCATGATGCAAGGATATTGATTGAGCAAGGGCAGTACAGGTAATGGCAGAACTAGGGTTGGCAAATGGGTGTTCACAGCAAGAATCTTTCAACTTTGCGATATGTTGGATATGATTTATAATAAAATGTAGGGGAGACTGCTAACCAGTCGTGCCTAAGGGAAAGAGGGAATCCGCAAGAACTGGGGTCCTGTCCTCGCTCTATGATGTGTGGCCTTGAGAAGTTACATCCTTTCCCTGGGCCTCAGTGAATGGATGGAACTGTCCTCTGCGCTGCCTTCCATTACGGACAATGACAGCGACCTGCTTTTGCTTCCTTGCACAAGGTCTGAGCAACTGGCCAGAGCCTTTGGGGACAACTGGCTTTGAAGTCCGAGACTGCCCCCTGGTGGGCCCCAGCAGCCTAATTTATGAACATTTTCTATCCCTGCGTTGATATACAGCTGAGTCATATTTTGAGAGCGTAAAACATCTGGAGTTTCCTTCCTTACACCCCCCACCCGCTCTTCCCCTCTAAGGCAGACAGCCAGCTTAGGGGAAGCATGTGGCAGGGCTAACAGCAAAAACAGCCTCAGATTACTCTGGCCTTGTGCTTCAAACTCACAAAACTCAGAGGTTTCCATCAAGTAGCCACATTGAAGGAGGGGATCTTGAAAAAACCTCAAAGGGCAGTAAGTTTTACCTTGAAAAGAAACATATTTGCCCTAGCTGAAGAAAGGAAGGAAAATGAGAAAAGATCCCAAGGGTCCCAGGGAAATGGGCAAGACCCCAGGTTGTGATGTTTGTTCAGGCGGAGATTTGCCCCTGCTTCATCCTAAGGGTCTAGAATATCCTCAGCAAACACTGGAAACCCAATTGATATTGTTGAATGAGTGAGTGGATGGCTGGGAGAGGGAGTGAGTAGGTTCAGGAGGGGCTTATACTCAGAACATGAGAAAATGAAGCCACCCTCAAGCTAAGAGTCTCCCACACACCCGATTTCCATGCTCAGGCCACAGGTTCCCTCTGTCTGGAGCGCAGCCTCCTGGTAAGATTGTTGGCCATGAAGCCAGGCTGCCTGGGCTCCGCCTGAGACCCACACTTACTGTTCGACTCTTGGAAAGTTAACTGGCCCTATGCCTCAGTCTCCTCACATGTAAAATTGGGATAATATTAATATCTATGACAGACGACTTTTAAGATGACCAACGTGTTGATCTATGTAAAGCACCTGGCATGCAATAAGGACTCAATAAACATAGCTAGGATTATTTTTCTTATTGACTCTGACAGTTTGCCCCATCCAAGCAACTCCCATACCTCCTACAGGCTCAGCTCAGCCATGGCTGCCTTCTGGAAGCTTCCAGTGTCCCTGTGGGACCTTCCATGGTACCATCACAATACTTGCTACATTGCAATGTAATAATCTATGTCTATCTGTCCCACTAGGCTATGAGCTCCCTGAGGGAGGAGAATACATCTCACTGTCATTGGATCTGAATGAATGAATGGATACTCACGCTTACTGAGCCCACCTTACCCTGCTGCCTATAATCTGCCACCTTTCTCACACCGTAAACAATTGCTCCAAATACTCCACCTTCCACTTCACCTCTCAGGTACAGCGCAAGTCTGCCCTCTGCTATTCTGGTCTTGTCATGCCATACTGGTTTTAGAAGGAAGATACCATGTGGGTATCATGGTGATGGGCCCTTGGAGGTTTTCTTGTACTCTTTCCCCCTTGTTAGATTCCCACTATGGCAAAACCATCTCTACCTTGAAACAGTTCTTTAAATAGCAAGAGGGTTTTCTGTAAGCCTTCAGCACCAGTTTCCTTTCTCCTAAGAGCGCTTTTAAAACCTCTTTTGGAATCTAAACTATGGGCAGATACTATCTTCAACTTTCCCTAATAGCCTGGCAAGAATTATGTCTCTGGTGCTTTCTTCTGATGTGTAAATGTCAGACCATGAAAAGGATTTAAATACCACAGTATTGGGGAGTAGCAAAATATTTCTGGGAGCTGCTTCAGTCTAAGAAAGTTTTGTATAGCAGAATACAATGGTAAGAACACTGAATGGAAGTCCCAAAGAGAAACCTAAAAAAATTGCTCCTTCAACTTTTTAAAGAACAGCTCCAGCCTTTGTAAGGTATAATTATGGGTATGAATATGGGTATGGTGAAGGATTTGCAGCTGGTTGTAATGTAAATCGGAGTGGGGATGATGGGACACCAGCTACTACGTTAACAGGGGCTACTAGATTTGAAGGGGCCTACATGTGCAAGGCCATACATAGGCTTCATCAACTTCACAACTTTGACCTATGCTTCTGACACTATGTGGACTGCTTCTGTAATCCCACCAGGCATCATGGTGCCCATGTAGTTTCCTCTGATTCTCCAAGTCCCACTGTTTTGTGTCTTTTCTATATTACCTAGGGAGTGGAGGTAATCATGGTCCCAAAGACCAGGTCTTAGCTATAGTACCATTTGATGTTGATCTTGGACCTGGTCCTTAAGATTTTCTGCATAGTCTCTTCCTATAAGAATAATGATGTGAAATGGATTATCATCTTAACTTCAGCTCCTCACTTCAGAAGGCAGTGACTGGGGATTATCTCTGGAGATCTGGTATCTATCACTATCCTCAAGTAGTATTTCATTCACACACACACACACATCACCCATAGTGAGTGACGCCCATCATAGCAGGTGCTCAAAGCCTAGCGGGGAGCGGACACTAGCTAACCCAATGTACAACCACAACTGACAGTTGACATTCAGGAAACTATGAGTGTCAACAGTAAGGGAAGGCTGGGGAAAGCTTTCCTGATGGTGAAAGAGTTGAGACCTAAGGGAAAGAAAGTTGACTGCTGAAAGGAAGCAAAAGGGCAGAGATGAACAACTGCACTGAGGGAGCAGGACAGGCAGGCATCCTATTTCTGGGTAACAGAGCAAAAAGGACTAGGAAGAAAAGGGAAGAGACAGAGACTAGACAACAAGACCACCCACAGCTGACTACCGTCTCAGGGACAGTAAGAACTAGTATTGACTTTGCAAGAGCAGATCAGTTGTCCATTCTGATTTTGGCTTGCAAGATCCCTGACACCAGATGTAAAGCCTGGATTTCAGTAGCCCCAGAACACCTGAGGAAATCATCTGACCTTTCAGAAGCAACTGCAGCCTAGTGTGGCCTCTGGCTGGGACAGAATTTCCAATGTGTATGTGGCTTTCAGAGCAAGCGCCAAGTGTCCTGGGCTGCTGAGTGGAAAGTCTCAGCATGGAACGTGTCTCTACGCTCTGAATGAAGGGAGGTGATTCAACAAAACCCACAGGCTACCCCTGGCCCAGCACAGCTGGGAAGGATCCAGCTCAGTCTTCAGTATTCTGATCCAGCTGGCTGAGATGAAGAAGGAGGAACCTAAAGTCCCAACCAGAAACCAGAAGGATGCTTGGGGTCCAGAGGGGGCAGCCAGGGGTCCTGGACCCTGCCCAGCTTCTCCACTTTGGCCAGTGAACTGAACACATCCCCTGGATACTGTGAGTGCCAGCGGTTAATGGCTCATGGCTTCTCCAGGTCCAGATAATCACCCTCAGCCACCCAGAAACCACGGAGCCTGGGAGGTAACACCAACCTCCCACTTCCAACCCCAATATCTCACAGCACAGACTGTCTTAGTCACTTCAGGCTGCTGTAACAAAATACCCTGGACTGGTAGGCTCATAGTTCTGGAGGCCGAAAGGCTAAGATCAAGGTGCAGGTCCTCCTAGCAGGATAGCTCTGTTGGTTAGAGTGACTGGGGATCGAACCAAGGTTGCAGGTTTGATCCCTAGTCAGGGCACATAAGAATCAACCAATGAGTGCATAAGTGGAATAACAAATGGACCTCTCTCTCTCTCTCTCTCTCTCTCTCTCTCTCTGCCTCCCTCCCTCTCTTCCTCTCAGTCTAAAATCAATCAATATCTAAAAAATAAATATTAAAAATAAGTTAAGGTCAAGATATGGGCTAATTTGGCTCCTGGTGAGAACCTGTTTCCTGGCTCTGGCTGTGCTCTCACATGGTGGTGGGGGTGGGGGTGGGGAGAGACAGAGAAACTATTTTCCTTTCCTTATAAAGCTACTTACTAGTCCCATCATGAGAGCCCTCATTTAACCCTAATTACCTCTCAAAGGCCCTATCTCCAAATACCAGTTCACTGGGGGTTAGAGCTTAAACAGATGACTTTGGGATGGCGGAATTCCATCCACAATACTGGCTGATCCTTGTGGAACAGCCCTCTGGCCCCAAGGAAGGCAGGCACCTTGCCACACGCTACGTCCAGGCCTCTGTGGCGGCAGGCCAAGGCTGGTCTTTGGGCGGGGATCCCACTCTCACACAGCCTCTCCCTGCTCTGTCCTCATTCTTCTTCCCCTAGGAGCAGCCCCAATAAATCACTTGGACAAAAACGTCTATCTTGGCTCTATTTTTAGAAAATAACAGTCAAAGCATGAGGTTCTTTCATCATCAATTAATCAACAAGCCTGTGTGCCAAGTACTGAGCCTGCCCAGCATGGTGAAGGAGCAGCAGCAAGGCACAGTGAGCCGCAGTCAGGAGGCCAGGTGCTGCAGGTGACACCAGGCAAGTTGTTCAGCCTCTCTGAGTCTCAGTTTCTCCTTCTGGGTGATGGCAACAATGCTACCTCTACTGGATGATCCAATGTCAAAGTACTTAGAAAACCGCAAAGCATGATTAAAATGCTCTGAGCATAAAGTTATTAGGCCTCTCACTTCCAAGGAGCTCTAAGATTCCTCTCTCCTCCCCTTGTTATGGTTTGAATTGTATCCCTCAAAAACTACATTCAAGTCCTAACTCCAGCACTTGTAAATATGACCTTATTTGGAAATAGAGTCTTTGCAGATGTAATCAAGTTAAGATAGTGTCATACTAGGTAACGGTAGGTTCCTAACCCAATGACTGGTGTCCTTATAAGAGGAAATTTAGACACAGAGAACACAAGAAAGTCTATCACTTGATGATGCACGCAGAGATGGAGAACCCCGAAGACTGATGGCCACCACCAGAAACTGAGGGGCACGGACCAAACTCCCTCAGAGCCCTCCAAAAGGAACCAGCCTCGCCCACACTTTGATTTCAGACTTCTAGCCTCCAGAATACTTAGAGAATAGAGTTCTGTTCTTTGAAGCCATCCAGTTTGTATTTTGTTAGGGCAGCAGCAGGAGGCAAATATTCATAGGCATGTACTAGGACTGCCTGAGAACCACCAACCAGAACGTATATGTGATGAAGGGGAAAGACTCTGACCTTAAATTTGAAGGAATATTATATTGCACCAAATGGAACTAAGACTTCCCAAGAAATGCCCATAAGAGGTAACTTAGCTAAACCACGAAGGGAATAAAAAAAGGGATAGTGTGTGTGTGTGCAGGGACCTGAACTCCTAGTAACCTAGTATATTGTACTTAAGAATCAAGCTGACCTACATGACCAAGTGTGTGACTCTCTAAGCCTACTTCTGGATAGGTAGAATAATATTACTCCTTAGCTCAGCAGAATTACTGGGAAAAAAATGTAAAGAGATTGCATGTAAGTGTTTTGCACAGTAATTGACACATTAAGCACTCAAAGGGTAACTACTGTATTATTGTTATTATTACTGGAGTAAGCTCTTGGAAGCGTAACTTCTCTGAGTCTCAATTGCTTCATAAAATGAGGATAACAGATATTTCACAAAGTTGTGAAAAATGAAAGAGATAACATACACTTTTTTAAATCGAGATATAATTGACGCGTAACAACGTACAGTTTTGATACATTTATAGATTGCAATATGATTGCTGCCATCCATCATATCACATAACTATCGTTTCTTTTTTGTAATGGGAACAATGGATGAACCTTGAGGGAGGGTGTCATGTGCCATGATAAGCAAGGATGGGAGAGCACTGTTCATTTAATGAGGCCCATCAGCACAGGCGGCTTCAACAAACCAGGGTCTGCAGAAAGGTTCCAGCGACGTGTCTGAGCCCTGCAGTTCCTATATTATGACAGTAGAGGGTAGAAGAGTCTCATTTTTCCCCCTTCAGCACCCGGGATGCTTAGTCAATGGGGAAAAGCAGTTACTTCTGAACAAGTGACCACAAGCTTCCCTCTCAGAACCCCCAAGGACCCCAAGTATCCCCGTGGGGATAACTCAGACATGTGCTGTCTTTTGAAAGAGAAAATCACTTCAATGAATGCTCACTGGGTGTCATGAACCTCAGTTGAAAACAGGGATTATATTTAATGAGGATATTTTTCAACTTCCATATGTTGCAGGTAAGGTCCCTCCCAGCATCAGAGCTACTGAACTATTTGCGGGCCTCAGAAACAGAACACTTTTTGCAAAATCAACCCCGTCCACAATCAATTCTGTAAGTTACCAAGTCATAAAACCTTAATTGTGTTCATTAGCTATTGTGTCCCATTCTTGGCCAGTTCAGGATTAAGTCTGACTTCAGCTTACGCAGCGCAGCCGCGTTTCCTCTTTGCCTGGGTGTCTGGGTCAGAGCTGGGAGCTGCGGGAAGGCCCACCGCATGACCAGCAGGCACCGCACCGCCCACCCCATCCCTGTCTCGCTGCTCCTCTCCAGCAGGCTCTAGCGTCCCCCTTCTTATTACAAAATACCTCACAAGTACTAAAAGTATAGAGAATAGGATACCAGGGACCAGTGTAGGCACCGTCAGGTGCAAGAAAGAAATGTTTTAAACACATCAAAAGTTCCTGGAGATGCGCAATGCACCCTCCTCTTCCCCAAATTCAACACTCTCCCAAATGGATATTTCTCATCAAAATTCTACTCTTCCCACTGGAAATGTTTGGGGAAGAACCAGCATCCTTCCTCTGCTATCTTAATAAAGGAACTAGAACAGTAACTCCAAAGATACCAAAAGAAAGAGTAGGAATGGGAGAGGAGGAGGAGGAGTGAGGAATCTTAAGCTCAGCCACCCCGAGCTGCCCAGAGCATTTCTGTGGGGTGCCTGCAGCAGGAAAGGGCTGTACTCAGGAAGGGGAGGCAGTGTCACACAGTCCCACCCCTCCACCAGCCTTCCCTCGCCCTGCACTGGGCCACCTACCAACCACGATGAGCACATCTCGCTCGATGTGTGCCTGGATGTAGATGCGGCCTCTGCGTTCTGTGTGGTCTGTGCCGCACAGGCTGGGGACGTTCATCACACAGCGCTTGTGGACGTTCATCATGCAGGCTGGAGGGCAGACAAGGTGAGACTCAGGTTAGCGGGGCTGGTATCACGGACCTGCCTCCACCCAAGCAGGCTGGGCCCCTCCTGTCCCTTCCCTTCCAGGCAGCTGAGGCCCCCAAGCTTGGCCAAAATAAGCCTGCCCACCCAGGTCACATCTGAAAGACTCTCCAACTATTACCCCTGCCAGGTCCAGATGGACAGAGGGGGGGAATTTGTCTATCTTCCTGAAGGTTAAGGGTGCACGCTGCACACCCCAAAGGGCTCTGAAGCTGGGATCACCAACTTCAATGCGAGATCACAGGAGACACAAGTGAGGGAAGATGTGTGTGGCAGGACTTGGTCAGCCTGACCAGGGGGCCACCCTACTCTAGCTCAGCTGTGGGAGGTGCATGCCCTCAGCAGCCAAGGCTTCCCACTTACGAAGTTAGGTAGGAACCCTGATTTGCATGGGACATCTCCTGATCTTTAAATATTGGCAGGTAATAGGTTGAGTTCCTTGGAGGCTGAGAAGGGGAGGTGCACTGGTTTATGCCGAGTGCCCCGGGAGGGAGGAGCTGGGGATGTACTGAGGCTGACCATAAGGGGGTCCTGGGCTCAAACGACCCTTCAGATATATCCCCAGTTGAAACAAGGGAGCTGGGTCTTTGCATGTCCCATCAGCCAGCTCTGGCCATGAACCACCCCCTGGCAGGGGCACCTCCTTGGGAGAGAACCCAGGGCAATTCCCTCCCTACAAGGGATGCAGTTGTGAACCCACAGCTGTGGAGAGGGGGGCCTACAGGGGAAGGGGGGCCACAGGGGAGGAATGGCCTCTGAAGAGGATCTGAGTGGAGGCCCCACAGTATTCACCATAACTAATTAAGGGATACATTTAGATGCAGGCAAGAGGAATAAAATATGCCTTCAAACTGAATCTAACCAGTTGCTGTCACATGTGATTTATGTATGATTCAGGGACCCTGTCTGTCTCCTGGTCTCCATCTCTGTGCCCCTTCGTGAGCCTGTGTGAGTACATTTCTCTCTGTGTCATTCCCAATAATTTTGTCCGTTGGTCTGTCTAGCTCTCCTCTTGCTTGAGTTTCTCTCACTGAGCCCTCTCTGTAGCTTCCACCCCATTTCTCCCTTCACCTAAGCATATGTGTCGTTCACCCCTGCCCCCCGTTTGTGCGTGCCGGAGTCTGTTTCTCTGCCTCTCACTTTCCCCTAGCTCTCACTCTTCCCTGTCACTCTGCTCCTGTGATTGTCTCCTTCTGGCATTGGCATCTCAGGACTCCCATGACAGCTCAGCCTGCTGCAGGCCAATGGGCCTTTGAGAGCCATCAGCACACTGACTCCCCTGTCCCTTTGCAGCCAATGCTCCCAAAGTCTGCCCATTCCCTGCACCAGTCATTCAGTCCTTTGCTTCATAAAGAGCAGCCCTGCCCTCACCTGCCTTTCCCCACCTCAGCCTGGCCAAAGAACTGGTCTCTTCCCTCTTCTAGCATGAGCTGATGAGTGTTGAAAGGAGGCAGGTCTTCCATGCAAAGAGGGCATCCACCCTGCACATCATGATGGAAACAGCTGCGATGGCCCCAATTTGTCCACCCCTCCCTATGTCCAAATCTGTGAATTGTCCCCTCCCACAATGACTGAACCTTGCCCTGTGACCTGCTTTTAATCAATGGGACCTGCTCTCCTCTTAAAGCACTTGGAATATTGCAAACTCTGCGTGAGCAAGCCCACGCTAGCCCACTCAGGATAAAAAGCATGTGGTCCCAGCATCCCCATTACCCAAATAACAGCCAACCTTCTGGGCATATGGTTGAAGCCATCCAGGCCTCAGCCAGCTTACTAACCCACTACACATGCATGCCCAGCCCAGGTCTAAAGGACTACCTTGAAGAATCATGGGCTAAATAAATAGTCACTGTTTTAATCCACCACATTTTGGGGTGAGAAGATTAATACTTGGCAGCATACGATTGGCAGACCAGCCTACCCAGGACTTGAAAGAACATTCTTCAGATGTGGACCCCAAACCAGGGGAAGCAGCCCCACTGTAAAAGAGCAGATGCACTTACTGTCACATTTCATTCCCTGGTGGATGAGTCCGTACAGCAGGGACCCACAGTGGTCACAGAACGTGGGGCTGGAGTAGGTGTGGATCTTAAACTTGTGTTTGCTCCGGGGATCCTGAGGCCAAGAGGAGCAGACAAAAGAGGCCAGGTCAGTGGTCAGTGCAGCATGCTAGCACTGGCATGCCAGTGCTGAGTCTCACTGGAGAATGTGCTCAGAACTGAGAGTGGCCCCCAGTGCTCATTACACCTGTTAAGACTGTCCCTGGAGCCCTACACCCAAACATAGCGTCTGATGAATCGTGGTTGAATGGATGACCAAGTAAGAAGCGGGTGGCCCCCATTCTGGCCCCAGCACACTCACTGTGCCTACAAGACCTCCATCTGAGAACCCAGGCTACTGGTTCCTGCCTGAGCAAGGAATCTGAAGACAACAAAACAAAGTGAACACAGTTAAACAAGTCCCCTTGCTCTATTTCTCCCCCACTTTAGGCTCTAAGAAGCTTCTGGAGCAATCTAAGACCCAAGTCTGAGCATGAGGCCATTAGCTAGTACCTTGTCTCCTAGAGAACAGAGTTCAAAGTCCAATAAATGGCCTGCAGGGTGTGGCAGAGACTGCTAGGTTTCCAACAATACCCATTCCTCCTTTCAGTAACAGAATCCTTGAGTTTTAGTTGAGAACACTGCTGCCCAGTTAGAGACCACATTTCCCAGCCTCCCTTGCAGCCAATGTGACCAAGTGATTGAGTTCTGGCCAAGGGGTCTGTGTGCTGAGGGATCAATTCCTTTAAAATAATGTATACACACTTCCCCACCCCTCAACCCTTTTCCCGCTTCGCACTGGCTGGAAGATGGTAAGAAATGGAAGTGACCACTTTGGACCCAAAGTTGGTGCCAGGTGTGGAAAGGATAAAACCATCCTAACTAGACTTGGGCTTGGTTCTTTCAGAAAGACACTGGAGAAAAAGCCTACCTTTTGTCTTGTTTAAGTCACTGTATTTAAAGGCTATTAGAGCATCTTACAAATTACCTAACAGACAAACACTGCAGGCATCAGGATCATGTATTGTATTTGGCCTATAAGAGGACCTCAATAAATATTTAATGAGTGAATAACATTTATTGAGCATTGACTCATGCCAGGAGCTATTCCAGGATTAACCAGTCATTAATTTATTTAATCCTCTAACATTGCCATGAAGTACATTCCACTTACTGCCCCCACTTTACAGATGAGAAAACTGAGAGATCGGAGGTGCAGGGGCTTGCCCAGGGCTCCCAGCCTCAGCAGGCACAGCACTGCCCACAGTGGCCAGCAGGAAGAAGTCAGTGAGTTGTGACGGGTGGGAGTGGGGAGGGTGCAACCACCCTGACCACTGACAACCTCTGCAAGTGTGTGTGTATTTAAGAAAACAACTTGGAGAGAGCTGTGTGAGCCAAGTTAGAGCCAGCCGGAAGAGTGGAAGGTCAAGCAGGCAAGAAGCAGGGGAACTCATTCTTTATAGTTTGTATGGAGGCCACTTCAGCCTCACTTCCCACCTCAGCTTTCAGGAGGCTCATGCTTGTAAGTACCAACTTCATCCACCCACTGTCTCAACCCCTTAACCCACCCACACATAGCAGGTGATCCCCTGAGCAATTCTGTCCCTCACCTCTTGCCACCAAGGAGAAGTTAGAATAAAACCACACTGGGGTCCTCGACTACAATCTTCAAGGGGAACCTTTCAGGATGCCCTTCCATGCCTGTGCTGGACCAGTGCCACCTCAGAGATTGGCAGGTTTGCACTTTAAGATGCTCACTCCCCCTGGACAGAGGTGACTGGCAGAGAGGTGGATATTGGGTTCAAATGTCTCACATGTTTAGTGGCTGGGATGCAGGTAGCCAGGAGACCTGCCTGAGGTGGCTATTTTTAACAGTGGGCTCCAAGGAACAGAGAAGAGCAAATACAAAGGTCATGTGACCCCAGGGATGGAGCTCCCAGTTCCAGTCCCTTAGGGACCTGGAGCCCAGCCCTCCTATTCCACCTGACTGCCATTTCTTCTAAAAATTCTCTGTGCTTAAGCCATCCTGGAAGACATCCCCTTATCTGCAATGAGGGTGGAGAGGCTGATATTGACAACCACTTTGGTTCAGACACTGACCAGTCAGAATAGACCACAGGGCTGGGAGTTAACTCTTTAATTGCCATGACACGGTGAGATGGGGTGGGGAGGAGCTAGTAGGGGAAGAAGATGGGTGGAAGGTATGAGGAGGTGGCTCAGCAGGTCCACTGACCATCTATACCAATTGTGTTAAAAGTATTTCAATACTTTAATAACTGGTATAGTGCCAGTGGATACAAGTTAAATGTCAGCTCTGTCTTTAACCAAAATGCATTCCTTTCTCAGCCTCCAAGGCTATACCTGTTGACTCACCCTGGAATTAACGTGGGGATGCACATAAGAAGGGGGACACCCAGCCCTGGCTGGTAGCACAGTGGATAAGGCACCGGCCTGTGAACCCAAAGATCACAGGTTTGATTCCCCAGCCAGGGCACATAACCAGGTTGCAAACCAGGTCTCCAGCCAACTCTGTGGCTGGAGGGAGGTAAAATGCAACCATACATTGAATAAATAATAAAAAAAAAAAAAAAAAGAAGGGGGACACCCAAACCAGAATTATCATGTGAAGGGCAGGCCCCCTGTAGTACAGGCTTAACCCCACCTACATAAGTGTACCAGCTGGCATTGCTGTGAGTGGCTGTGTCCAACATCAGTGAATTTTTTTGAAGACCCTTTCAACACATTTGTCCAATTCATGATAGGTGATTTAGGAGCACACCTGTCCACAAGGCACTGAGTGTTCAGCAGTTTTTGACCAAAAAACGGCATGACCCCCATGCCCCACCCTCCCTATTCATTTGATCTCACTTCAAGCAATGTTTTTTGTTTCCCGGGATGAAAAGAGTCCTCAAAGGGAAACAATTTGCCGATGAAGAAAGGGTGAAACAAAATACAGCAGAAGCACTAAAAGGCATCAAAAGGAATGAGTTTAAAAACTGTTTCGAGCTGTAGAAAAACATTTGATAGGTGTATTGCATCAAAGGAAGAGTACTTTGAAGGTGACTGAAGTTTAAACATGTAAGAATAAATACACAATTTTTATAAATAAATCCTGGGGATTCAGGGGTTCCTCCTCATAGCCTCTAAGTCAGAACTCACCCTATGGTCTTGTTTGAATCCCATTCAAAGGTACAGTGCCCACCTCTGCCTCAATCCCTCCCTTCCTCTTGTTTCACAACCAGACACCCCTTCCCCCACCCCGTGCCAGACTGGTGGGGCCCTCTGCAGCCTATCTCCATCCCGACCTAGGTCTCCCTTCATGCTCAGAAGTCACAATCTGGAGTCCTTGCTCACAAACAAAGCTTGTAAAATGTTTGACCCACATAGTGCTTTTTAAATTTTGAATTAGTTGATTTGAAAATCGTTAAAAATCATGAAATGTCAGCTAAAAATGTGCATTTCTGGATCCTTTTGAAAATTCACGAGTTGTAGCAACACTGTACACACCTTGTTATTGGTTGGGCAACGGTTATCCCCTTCAGATAAGGGGTACACTATCCAGTTCTCCACAGTCTCCACCATTCCCTATTGTCTCACACCATACCAGCTTCACTCTTGCCCTTCCTGACCTGGTCCCTGCAGGAGTTTGGGTTCATGATTTCTGCCAGACCCCCTTTCTCAATCCTTACAGTCCATAGGATGGGATCTAACCACATGTGAGCACATGTCCTCTGGGCTACGTGCTTTCAGAAATAGGGATGAAACTATTGTATCCCTAACACAACATCACCACCTGGTGTCCAGTCCCTGATCATCTCTCCCACCCCCAGGGATCAGTTTTCCATAGATCCTGAAGTAGAACTAGTGTCCTTACTAGTTCATGTGGCCCCCAATGTTTTGTACTAGGCAAGCTTATATTTCCAAGTTTTCTTCTACTTCTGATCCTGACCCAAGATATTATGAGTAACAACAAAATGATAATCCCCTATTGTGGCTTCTACTGTCACCATGAACTGAGCACTGACTATCGAGTGCTCCACATCATGTCTTTCAAACCGCATGATGGCCAGTGAGTGTGTAGTTATTATTATGCTGGTTTTCCAGAGGACCTACTGAGGCTTAGAAAAGTAACTTGCTCAGGGTCACAAAGCAAGAAAATGGGAGAGACAGGATTTGACTCCAAGTTGGTCAAGCTCCAGACAGGGAGGCAACGGAGTGGGAACACCTAAGCGTCTCTGCTGCTCAGCCTCCCAGAGGGCCTCCCCACCTGACAGGGAGTTATAGATGATGACAACCTTCATCTCGCACAAATGCAGCACCATCCAGTCACAGGCTACTTGGGGTCCACTATGCCCACCCCAGAATCATAGTCTTCACTGTGAGCACCCAATCCCCAGGACCAAAGGACTGGTCGATCCCAGCTGAGCATCTCAGTTCGATGCCTGACTCCAGGCATAAGCAGCTAAGAAGAAAGGAAGCTCAGATGAGAAAGAAATAAACAATCTTTAAATCTCTAAGTCAAAACCTAAAATAGCCTTTGTTGGTCTGAATGGGCTATGTGGCTTTGCTCACAGGTGGACTGAAATCTGGCTGAGCTGAGGCAAAGCTGCAGGAATAAGGAAGTTGACTTGAAGCACGAGGTCAAGAAAGTACACCAACAGCATCAGTCAGGGAGGAAGTAAAAGCAGCTTGTGAATTCAGGCCATGTCCTCCTTGCTGTTTACAGGCCTCAAAAGCCCCTAAAGGTCCATTTCCCAAGAGATAGACAGGCAAAGTGAAAATGAAGATCCCAGTCAGAAATAATCTCAGTAGAGGGAAGTTTATAAGCACATGCTCAGGAGTTAGCTGTTTGTCCTCAGACAAGTGACTTAACCTCTCTGAGTTTCCAGTTCCTTGTCCATAAAATGGAGATTAAAAACAGTACCCAGCCCTACCTGGTGCGGTTCAGTGAATTGAGCACCAGCTTGCAAGCCAAAGGGTTGCCAGTTCAATTTCCTATGAGGGCACATGCCTGGGTAGCAGGCCAAGTCTCCAGCTGGGAGTGTGTGAGAGGTGAAATCACACATTGATGTTTCCTTCCCTCTCTTTATCCTTCCCTTCCCCTTTCTCTAAAAGTAAATAAATAAAATTTTTAAAAACAAACAAACAAATACCCACTTCATTGATTTGTTGTGGTATTAAAGCTCCCAGCGTGGTACTCGGTACACAGGAAGAACAAGCTTTTGATTTTATTATGCCAGAGAGAAAAAATAATCACAGGAACACTTTCCAAGCTTCCATCATGAGCCATCATCCTTTTGCATGTCTAGTACTACCTACCAATCAACATAATGTGATTTACTTGTCACCGTGCTTTAACTCAACATGCCATTTTTTACTTAAATAAACCTATTTTAAAACAAAATTCTAATGGTGTGAACTCACAGGATTGATGGACAATATTTTTTTTTTTACTACTACACCTTTAAATAAAATAGACAACTCTTAAAATGAAAGTTTAAAATGTTCATCCCAACAGTCTCTATTAAGAAACTATGTTTGGGGGGAAAGGGTGGGTGGGGAGGGGGACAGAGGGGAGCAAAAAAGGGATGGATATAATACAACAATAAAATTAAAAAAAAAAAAAAAAAGAAAGAAACTATGGAGACAGTACGTATGTACATTCCTGGAGGGCAGGTCAACCCCATGTGAACACCTTGGCACTATCTATCTATTAAAATTATAAATGGGCCCTGGCTGGTAGCACAGTGGTTAAGGCGCCGGCCTGCGAACCCAAAGGTCACAGGTTCGATTCCCCAGCCAGGGCACATAACCAGATTGCAAACCAGGTCTCCAGTCCGGTCTGTGGCTGGAGGCAGGTGAAACGCAACCATACATTGATGTCTCTTTCCCTCTCTGCCTCTCTCCCTTCCCCTCCTTCTAAAAATAATGAAATAAAATCTTTAAAAAAAAATTATAAATGGTTTTCCCTTTGGACCCAATCATCCCACTTTTGGAAATTTATGCTGGAGGTCCACCCACCTACAAAGGAAATACTGTATGTACACAGTTGTTCCTTGAAGTAGTGGCTATAAGATCAAAAGTTTCCGAATAAGCCAAGTGTGACAGGAGGGGCTGCTTAAAATAGACTACAGTACAGCAATGCGATGGAGCCTCACTCAGATATAAAGAACAAGAAAGTGTTCCGCACTAATATGGAATAATCTCAAGGGTGTATTTTTAAGTGAAACTGAAAAAGGAAAGAGAAACCCAAGATGCAGAAGAGTTTAAGTCACATGTTACCATTTTTCTGTGAGGAAGTAAGAAGGGATACAAAGTGTATTTAAGTTCCTCATAGCTGCCTGAAGAAATGGTGAAAGGGAACAAGAGGACCTTAACAGAAGTGTGTGTCTTTGGAGGCAAGAGGGAACACAGTGGACAGGGAGTAGGACACACCTTTGTATAGATTTGATGTCAAGTAGTGTATTTTACTGTTTGTGGGTACCAGGAAACTCCCCCAGCAGGTACCACCACGCTGGGAAACAAGGGTACACCACCACCCAAAGCGCGACCAAACACCACAAACTCCCAGGGGGCAAAGAAACAGGAAAGCCTTCATTGAGACCATGAGGGCTGAGATGTTCTGCACCAAAATGCATGTGTTAGAAGCTGTGATTCCATTGTGATCTGGTGGAGATCTCGAACTTTGTTCCTGGAGAGTGAATGGAGCTAATGCTGCTGTGTAAACATGTGTGCCTGGTGACAGTTTGCTTCAGCATCTGACCCACCACACAGCCCCCATCCCTTTGGCCAGAACTAATTATTCAATTTGAAGGACAAGCGTCTGGCATGTAAATTTTGGTAGAATGTTAAATATGATTTCTTGGGTTAAGATCTGTACTGGAGTCAATGTCATTATCAGGGGTTAATAGGGATGCTTAAATGTAACACCCAGCTCCAGCAGTAATTAGCTTTTCAACTCCGGGGAAGTCATTTAACACTTAAATTTTAGTTTCTTCATCTGAAAACGGGGTGATGATAATAACAACACCCAAGGTGCTGAAAGAGTTCATGCATCGCTGCACAGCCACTGCCTAGCAGTCACTAGTGGGATGAACATTGAATAAACATTCCATGTTTTCATGAATTTAACTCCAAGTTGATCAAATCCTGTTGTCCACAGCCTTTGTCTACATTTAAATTCAAGCTCATTTCTTTCTAAATGGTTGGTAACAAATTTCCTATACTTCCCTTTTTCCTTTATGTCTGTTTCTGCAGCTGCATTTAGAAAGTCCTCTCCCAGTATCTTCTTCATTCCCTTATAGTTTCACCTTTTACATTGAAATCATTATTTCCCTTGCAGTCATTTTAGCAGGAGCTCTGAGAAAAACCTTTAATTTTTTTTCTTAGTGTGTAGCCAGCTCTAACAACAACAACAACAAAATGTATACAATGTTCTTCTCTGTGTATTTGAAATGCCTCTTTTATTATACATTAATTTCTCATATATCCTTTATTCGTTTAAAATTTTTCTTATACTTCCTTCACTGATCTCTTTATTTTTGTCTCTGTACCATACTCTTTGAACATGTCCTAGGTTTATAATATCATCTAGAAATGCATTTTATTCCCACCCACCCCTCTGCCAGCATAACTGTCTGCCTTTAAAACTTCCATGCTTATTCTCACCCACATATTCTTCCAGAATAAATTGGAAATGTCAGCTTTTGCCAACCCTACGTATTGTCCCTTCTAGAAAAATCTCCACCTACAGCACCAACTCAGTGGGCAGGCAGCAGGGCATCTGGTCTCATGCTTCCTACCCCTGCTGAATGGACCAAGGTCTGGTCAGTGACATGCAATTTATAAAGGAAGAACTACGCCAGTCAGGATTCAGAATAATCCTGGGTGGGCTGGGTGCTAGAGCTAAGCGGGGAGGATACACAGAATCAGGCTGGCAGCTCAGAAAGCACAGAGAGAGATAGAGATAGAGATGGAGATGGAGATAGAGATAGAGATAGAGATAGAGATGGAGCTAGAGATGGAGCTAGGGCTAAGGCTAGGGCTAGAGATAGGGATAGAGAAAAATAAAGATAGAGAAAGAGAGACAGAGACAGAAAGATATCACATGTTGATCTTTCTTTTATATCTATCTAGAAAGTTGTTGTTGTTTTTTTACCTAAACTCTTCTTAGTTGCCATTAATGTTAGTCTAGGTTTACCCTTTCAGGATATGTTATTTCAACCAGCTATCTCAATTCATTAGCTAGGTCAGACATTTGTAACTGGTTATGCCATCCTCCCCGTCATACACGCAAACCTCTTGCAGAGGTGTACTTCCAGGCCCCTGGGTGGGACTCACAGCAATGGGTAGCCACAATTTGATGGGGGTGTTGTGTCCCTCAGGTTATACAAAACTCCGGTGAAGAGCTCGGAACTGTAAACATGGAGTTTACATGGAGCTCTCCTGAAGGCAGCTCTTAGCTAGAGCTGAGTCCTGGCCATGTCCCTTCAGTGGGGCTTATACTCTGCAAGTCACCCCAGTCCCCAACCAGCCTGATGGACACCACCTGGCCCCTGCAGGCATCTGAGTTTGTAACTCCCCAACTAGCATAGCCAAGGGGGACCACTGGAGTCAAGAGCAATTGCAACCATTCACCGAACTTGGTGGGGGAGGGGGGCCATCGTGGGGTAGGGGGTTCTCATTCCACAGTGAATGGTAGTTTTCTTCGGGAAGGTTGCATAGACAAGCCAGTCTGACTCTAAGTGGCACCAAGGCATCAAGCATTGGACCTGGAGCTTCTGCCCCAATTTGGTGTCTGGCTCATCAGAGTATGAGAAGCCACATCCTTTCCAGCAGGTGAGGCCTGGACGAGGCAGGCAACCCTCAGCCTAGTATATATAGGTTTCAGTGTCCTGTGAAGAGACAGATGGTCAGTTGGGTATTTAAAAAGTGAGGTCCAGGTTGCGTTGTCTGGATTCAAATGTCAGCTTCTCCACTTACTAGCTATATCCCTTGGCTACATGCCTAAATTCTCCATACTTCAGTTTCCTCCTCTGTTAATTAGTGGTAACAATAATATTTATTCCCTGGGATTGCTGCAGGGACTGAATTACTTAAAACCTTTAAAACAGTTGCCTGCCACAGAGCTAGCACTCAAAAATAGCAGGCACTCAGCAATTGTTATTAATTACAAATTATTGCTGATCAAGGCATTTCTAGGTCCACTGAGTTGTAACTTTTTCCAGTTACAACTCCATACATGTTCCCACTTCTTAAATTTCAGTCTGGATTTCCTGAGCCAATTTCTTCCACTAAAGCAGTGAGCCATTCGAACCATTCATTCATTTGTTTATCCATTTACTCACCAAATATTTGTCAAGCACCTTGCATGTGTCTGGTGCCAGATGAGTGAAATCAAGTATAGGTTCTGCCTTTCCTGGGCTCCCAGCCTAGTTGGAAGGAGATAGTAAAAAAGCACAAAAAATATATGCTTTCAAGTATTAGAAAGGAGAAGCTTGAGGGTCTTAGCTGTTTATAGTGAGGGATTCAGCTGGACAGAAAGCCCTGTGGAAGTGAAGTTTGAGCTCAGATCTGAAGAGTGAGAGGGTTAACTGGGGGTGCAGTCAACTGGCTGGGGCTCTGTTTGCAATTCAGCTGCATGGGATCCTGCTTCAATCTAGATGATACCAGCCCCCCACATCCCCCACCTGTCTCTCAGATCCACCTCAGCCCCATACCCTGTCCCAGCTCAGATCCTTCAACTATGAGACGCCATCTCCCATGGGAGAGAATTTAGTAGATAGCTCATGAGTCAGACTCTAAAGTTAGTCCAAATTCAATTCCTGCTCTATTGCTTCCCAGCCTTGAGTGTTATTTAAGCCATGTGAGCCTTGATTTTCTCATCTTTAAAATGGAGATAACAGCTGTCATGTGACAAGGCACTTCAGAAGAGTAGCCTACATTGCAGGGCTAGGCTGCGTGGGATTGAATCCCAACTCAACAATTTCTTAGCTGTGTGACTTTGGTCAGGTTACTTAACCTCTCTGTGCTTCAGCTTCCTCATCTTTAAAGTAAAAATAATAATAGCACTAAATCCTCATAGGGTTATGAGAATTTAATATTTGTAAAGGGTTCAGCACTGTGTCTGGCATTTAATAAAACACCATACAAGTGTTTGCTGAATATAATAAATAAATGTTTCTCCTTTCTCGATTTACAAAGATTAATGAAATCATGATTACACTGTGCTTAGCACAGTGATTGGCATGTAGTATGCACCTGATAAGTGTTAACTGAAAATAAAAACTGCATCTGTGATGTTGGGCAAGTTACTTCCATGCTCTGGTCTCAGTTCCCCCTTCAGAAAACAAAGGGGTTAAGCTGGGCATTCCCCAGGGGACTCTCAAGTTCTGAAGACCTGGGTGGTCCAGGCCATTCACAGACCAGCCCTGCCTTTTCCTGTGGAGGCCCCAAGGTGGACCTGTGGCTCAGAATGTACACAGCACTGGGTTCCAGGGGCAGTCACACTGCAAAAAGGCCACACCCCATGTTATAAATGAACCCTCCCATCACCACAAAACAAGCACTGCACCCCCACTCCCTCCCTTGGCCACCCTGCAGCACCATCAGCCAGCTACCCTGAGCACCCCTTTCTCCCTGCTGGGGTGGGGGTGGGGGGTTGCTCAAACACAAGGGTTCCTCAACAGGCACAGATGCTATTGGCTTGATTTCTGGGTGCAGCACAGTGACCAACTTCCTGACAGCCCCCTTTGCCCTGGGAAGCACATCCAGATCTCCATTTCAGAAAAGCAGCAAGAACCTTCGTGTAGAAGGCCACAAAGGAAGCTGCAGGGCCACCATCAGCGTCTGGGACTCTGACACCACCAGCCCATACAGATTCTGATCCTAACAATCTTATTAACCACTAGACACAAAGTCCACAGAGACAAGGAGCCTAACGGAGGAAGACTAGTTCTGTGCACACTGACCCGGCACCCTCTACCTAAAACATCACTGGGACACTGCTCTGCTCAAACAAATTACTGAGGAGTTACTATGTGCCCCACATGGTCCACATGGTGGGTGTGAAGTGGTCAAGCAGCAGCAGACACTGACCCCACCTTTTAGGGATCTATAATTCCAATGGGGGATAATAATAGTGGTAATTTTTAAAAGATTTTATTTACTATTTTCAGAGAGAAGGGAAGGGACAGAAGCAGAGAGGGGAGAGACATCAATGTATGGTTGCCTTTCACGTGCCTCCAGCTACAGACCTGGCTGGAGACCTGGCCTGCAACCTGGTTATGTGCCCTGGCTGGAGAATTGAACCAGTGACCTTTGGGTTCACAGGCCAGTGCCTTATCCACTGTGCCACCAGCTAGGGCAATAGTGGTAATTATTATTATTATAGTAACAGCTACCTCAGGCCAGGCATTGTTCTAAGAACTTTACATTTAATTCACTCATTTGACCCTCATTGAATTAGGCTTAGTATTATCCTCATTTCATGGAAGAAAATCGGGACATAGAGAAGTTAAGTAAGTTTCCTAACATCATACAGCTATTGATTTTGATCCAGAGCCTGGGCTCTTTGTCACCATGTCACAGTGCTGGAATGTGTACAGTGAGAGGAGGTATTCAGTACTTTAGGAATGCAAAATAGCAGACTGACCTGATCAGGGTGGACAGAGATGGTTCCCTGAAGAGACTGGTGCTGAGTTACAGCCCAGAGGGTGAGAGAGGGTCAACTGCATTCTTAGTCTGGGGTGCACATTGAAATCAACTGGGAGGCTGGGAATCAGCCAGTGACTTTGATATGTCTACGTTGGGCCCAGGAACCAGTATTTGCTTATAAAGTTTCATAAATGATTCAGGTATGTAACCAGGACTGAGATTCACTGAACTCAAGAGGATACAGGAAGAGAGGAGTGACCCAGCAGTGGGGTAGCACAGTGCAAATGCCTAGTGGTGGGAGGGCACAGCTGGGGCACAAGAGAGTGAGAGAGAAAAGCTCAGAGGGTGGGAAAGTGAGTGGTCCAAAAGAGGCTGGAAGCATGGATAGGTCCACAGCATGCAGGGCCGTATGAGTGGGGTGACCATATAATCTACCTTCCCAAGGGGACTTGAGAATGACATAGACACAATGCTTTGGGATTCCAATGCAACAGCATAGCCAATCTGCTGATAGGCAAGCTCATCAGGGGTGTACGGTGACCCTGCCCATAAGCCATTCCAAGGAGTGTTTCTCTAATATATAATTTCATGTATTTTAATAGCAAGCTTACAGGAGCAGCACAGAAGACAGACAACACTAAAAATATGTACTTACATGTAGGACAACTCAGCTAGAAAAGTACACTGAATGAAAGGAATCTACTGTATGATAAAAATGATACAAATGCCATTTAGTTGCCATCATAAGAGAGTTACTGTTTTGTTTTGTTTTTTGTTTTTTTTACCTGAATGTTGGTATTGTCTAGAAAAATTTAACAGGTTTATTGTCATAAAACTGAACTGCTGAAACTCGTTCACTGAAACATTTTGACTTGCAAGAATGCTTTATGTCCTCGCATTTATTTTAAAACAATCCACACACAAATGAATATGGAAAAACTGCCCATCTGATTTCTGTGCCCTATTTTCCACTTGCAATCATGTACTTACGAACCTTTTGAACCCATGGGAAATATGTATCTAATGTTCAGAACTACCAATAAGAAGATAATTTTTTTCTTTTTTAGTAAAAGGTGAAAGATTATATGATCTGAAGAGAAAACAGAGTATAATTTTTTTTCTTTTTTAAGGAATGAAATGTTGGATCCTGGCTGGGTGGCTCAGCTGGTTGGAGTATTGTCCTATACACCAAAAGGTTGCTGGTTCAACCCCTGGTCAGGGCACACCTGGTTGCAGGTTTGATCCCTGGTCTGGGGCTATGGATCAGTGTTTCTCTCACACATTCAAGTCTGTCTCTCTGTCTCTCTGTCTCTCACTCCCCCTCTCCATTCTTCCCTCCCTCCCTCCCTCTCTAAAATCAAAAAACATATCCTCAGATGAAGATTTTTTTTAAGAATGAAATATTTCCCATCATGGTGGATTCTTAAGCATGTTCTCTAGTATGTGGCATGCTAGTTGGATGTCTTTTGTCCTAATTGTTACATGTTTGCCATGGACAGCACACAGGTTGGTGTCTTTAAAAATGCCAACCAGAGAGGATTCACTTGCTTCCTGCAAAGCACCAACAGCTGCACCCTGGAAGTGCAGATGTGTTTTGAAGTCCTGAGCAATTTATTGCACCAGAAGCTGGAAGAGAAGTCTGCAAGTCAGAAGTTCAGGGGACTTCTGATGATGTCTAAGTTCACAAAGTGCCATGGTGCCAGGCCTATAACGATGAGGTGTCTTCACCCTTCCAGCAGAGGGTGCACTCTTGCAAGCAGCTTGCTTCCTCCGTGATTTACTACTGGTGTATTTACGGGCAGTCTGCTCTTTCTGACCTATGGTTAGAGACCTCTTTCCCTACCCACTTCTTTATTAGCTGAAGGTGAGCTAGCCAGAGGCAGCACTATACACCAGGAAATACTGACTTTGTCCAAAGAACAATGGGAAACCACTGACATGTTCTCAGCAAGGACAATGATGTGCTCACTGCTGGTTTTCAAAGATGACTTCACAGCAATGTGGACATGACAAGCTGATAAGACAGAGGAGTCAGGGAATCAGGACAGGAGGCTTCTGGTGTAGGGTCTAGATCGGGGTTTTCTCCATGAGGATGAAAAAGTGGGTAGCATTTAGCAACACGTCATGGTAGCTAAGAGCAGAATCTAGGGCCAGGTCAAGTTCAAACCCAAACTCTGATTATGAGTCATGTGACTTAGCAAGATGGATAATTTCTTTGCCTCAGTTTCCTCTTCTAATAAATGGGCATTAAGAGAGTCTCTTTCTCATAGGGCGAGGATGACATGAGCTGTATGCATGAGTCACTTAGAATAGCAGCTGGCTTATGATAGGTGCCACATAAGTGCTAGCTATAATTATGTTGAAGGCACAATAGGATTTGGCAATGGAAAGATATGCAGGTAGGGAAAATCTGGGAGCATGAAGGAAAAGGCTCAGTGGGACTTTGAAGATCCACAGTAACAGGGTGAAGAGGATCAAAGACAGAAAGGTGCATGAGGGAGGGAAGAGATGCAGAATTAAGAACAGAACCAAGACCTGAAGGCAAAAACAAGTCCATGATTTCAGATCAAGCAAATGTTTACATAATATGCTGGAAACTGTTTAAAGTTCTTGGCACGTATTAACTTATTAAGACTCATAGCATCCCTATGAATCGGTATATTATCACCCTTATCTTGAAAATGAAGAAACAGAAACACAGAAGTTAAGTGGCTTATCCAAAGTCATACAGCTAATAAGTAGCAACGCTGAGATCTGAGCCCAGGTGTCTTAATCAACATGCAAGACCACTGACGTGAGCCTGTACATTTCACTCTGCCCTGCCCCCAAACAACCACTGAAAGTACCAGAAGGAACTGTGTAAAAACAGGAGAATCTTTTTCAACCCAGAAACCAGGACAGGTGTCAAGCATATGCCATAAATGTTTCAAATATTTTTCAATGTAGAGAAAAGGTGAGGCTTGGATTGAAGGAAGGGCAAACTGGTCCAATTCTCCTGATTTAAAAGAATTTAAGTGACAATGTGTGGCAGTGCCGAGGATGACTGACCTAACATAGGAAGCCAAGGTGAATCTTCCCAGGTGCCTCTGCAGTCCCTGTCAGCATCAGGAACTTAATAAATATGCAGAATGGTAAAAGACTCCCTCTCAAAGACCAGGAGAAGCCAACCCACCTGCCAATCCTACCCAGCAGGGGGTGCTGAGGCATGTGGTTCCTAACCCGGGCTGAACCCAGGGTTAGAAAAATGGGTGCAGCCTAGCCAATGTCCAGCTCATTCACACTGCCAGGGAAAACGGACCTCTTCTTGCTTTTTACACCTCCCCATTTTGGACTGTTGCTCCCTCCCTACTCCCCAAAGAAGGCTGACATGACTAAATCTACATTTTCCCTTCTCTCTTCATAGAGGTATGTCCTTCTGCTGACAGTTCCTACCTACTAATGCAGAGTTTGTAAACAGGTGGTGCAAAAAATGAATCCAGCCCCATAATGTGCTTCAAATACACCACAGCTGTCATTCTCAAATTATATGTCAACCCCTAAAATTAGAAGATTCAGACTTCTCTTGAAAAACTGGAAAATCTGGACGTTGGTCTTTTTTTTTTTTTATCCTCACCCAAGTGTATATTTATTGATTTTAGAGAGAGAAGAAGGGAGGTGGTGAAGGTGACAGGGAAGAGAGAGAGAGGGAAACTTCAATCAATCAGTCAATCAATCAATCAGTTGGCTCCTGCATAAGACCAACCCGACTGGAGAGGGAACCTGCAGCCATTTGGGGATGATGTTCCTACCAAACTGAGCCACCTGGCCAGGGCTGGATCCTGGTACTTAAATAGCAGAAATTTAAAAAGTGTAGCTTAGTAAGTGGCTGTCTCTTTTGGACAGGGGCACACGAACTAGATGGACACTCCCTGTTAGCACACATTGACGAATTTCTTTACCTGCCTGGCTTTGAAGTGGGACAGCCAGAAAAATGGAATGCTATGCATCATTTCAAAGTTACATGGCCACAGAAAAATATTGGGGAAAGCAGCCAAGCACAAGAAAGGGTCAAAGATATAAATCCATTTGTAGAGAGTACAAAAGCAGGCACAGTGTTTTCCACAGTGGCTGCCCCATTCTGCTTCCCACCGAGTTGCAAGGGTTCCAGTTTCTCTGCATACATGCCAACCCTTGTTGCCTTTGGGTTTGTCTTTTAAATGGTCATCCCAACAGGTGTGAGGTGATATCTCATCAAGGATTTAATTCGCCTTCCATAATAATTAGTGACATTGAGTCTTTTTTCAAATACCTGTTGGCTATTGGCCTGTCTTCATTGGAGGTTCCTTAAAAAATAAAAAATGGAATTGCCATATATATAATCCAACAATCCACTTCTGGACATTGATCCAAAAGAGCTGAAATCAGGATCTCAACAAGATTTTAGTACTCTCATGTTCACAATACCCAAGGTGTGGGGACAACCTGAATATTGATTGGCAGATAAACAGATAAATAAAATGAGGTATACATGTATAACAGAATATCATTTAAACTTTAAAAAGAAGGAAATTCTGCAATATGGGCCAATGTGAATGAACTTGGAGGACACCGTACTAAATGAAATAAGCCAGTCACAAAAAGACTGTGTGATTACATTTAGATGAGGTATCACAGAAGAGTGGAATTGTGGGTGCCAGGAGTTGTGGGGAGAGGGAAGTGGGGAGTTACTAATGAATGGGCATACGTTTTCAATTAATGAAGATGAATTAAGCTCTTAAGGTCTGCTGTACACTATTGTGCCTACAGTCAACCAGACTGAAGTAGGCACTTAAAAGTATGTTAAGAGGGTAGATCTCATGTTACATGTTCTTTCCAACAAAAAAATAAAAGTAAATAGTTCAATGGGGGGAAAAAGGCAGGTAAACTATTGCTGACCTCTAAGGACAGGATTAGAGGGGAAGTAGCTGGATGGGAGCACAGAAGGGTTTCTGGGTTCTGGTTACAGAGAAATGTTCACTCTTTTGAGAATTCATCGAGATGGGCACATTTCCTGTACGAAAATGAGCTTCAAAAACTGTGTGACCAGAACCAGAACTTTTAAATCCAAATTCTAAATTCCTAGAAGATGGAGTCCGATCACTCAAATTTGAGGTAGATGTCTACACACATAGACCTGATGGGGTTGAAGATGTGGGATCCCAGAGTTTGTGGGGTTGTAGACCTGGAGAAGCCATCATTGAAGAAAACTGGTATCTACTTCAGTTAGATTTGTGCAGGTGGGCAGGGCTGAGGTTCTGAGGCAGTTTGAAGTATGAAGTAAGAATACACACCTGGGGACCAAACTGCTTAGGCCTAAATCCTGGCTCTACCACTCGCTGACCATGTGGTCTTGGGCCAGTCCTTAGTCACTCAGTTTCCTTATTTATAAATTGGGGATGGTGACAATGGTACTTACCTCATAGAGTGTAATGAAGAATAAATTTATTATATGTAAGGTACTTAAAACAGAATTAAAACAGAAATGGGACAGATGTAATACAACAACAATAAAGTTAAATTAAAAAAAAAAAAACAACAGAATTACATCTATAGATGCTGGCTCTTAGATGTTACTATTTAAAAAATAAATAAAACTTGAAAATCCTAGAATCCCAGACCAGTTAAGGATGTGGGGAGCTCTGGGAATGAAGAAGTCACAGACAGAAGGAAAACAGAAATGCAGGCTTGCAGCTCCAGGACTAGTGCCTTTTGCAGCCTTCCGGGCTGACTCTCTTCAGGGTCACCTGCCTTTTGAGACTCTATTACCCCAAGTCTGCAGAAACCACAGGCTAAGGCCTCCTGATAAATTGTCCTTTTCAGGTTCTGAGGCTGCTCTCACCCCCAACTACGAGAAACCAAAGTAATTTCTAAGACAGGACAACGCCTCTTTCGAATCCCAGCAGCTCTCCTCTATTCTGCTCAGTAGAAATGTTGGTTTCCATCCCCCAGATGCTGCACATCATGGGTTTACTTCTTCCTCCACAGCATGAAGTGCTATGTGTTTGTGAAAGTGTGAAGCTCTGCAGCTTTGTGACAGTGAGGAACAAAGGGCTGGCGAAAAGCAATCTGTGCTGATGTGCAGTATGCAAGCCATTGTTAGCACATAGTAAATCACATAGACTTCACTTCACAGTCAAAAGAATCATGACTTGGGAGCAGTTTAGACAAGAAACTAGTAAAAAAGAGCCATGGACATGGACAACAGGTGGGATTGACTTTGGGAGGAATGGGTGGGTGGGGAGGGGGACAGAGGGTAGCAAAAAGGGGATGGATGTAATACAACAACAATAAAATTAAAAAAGAAAAAAAGTAAAAAAAAAAAAAAAAAAGACTCATGACTTATCAGCTTGCCATCATTTTATTAGCCATTTCCCCCAGCCAGTCCACAGGTGCCTCTGTCATTCCCTTCTGTGGCTAGTAAGACAGATGCATGCTGTGCCAAAGATAAGGCTGGAGTTTGGAAACTCATACTCTAAGAATTGAAAGGACCACTGATGGAAATAATATGAGTCAACACATACTATGTGCCAGAGAATACACAAAGCCTCTATGGTGGACCAATTCATTTAACCTTCACCTGACCCCACTGAGGAAGGTGCTACTTTATCCTATTTTGACAGATGAGGAAACTGAGGCAATAAAAGTAGGTAACTAGACCAAGATTATTTAGCTAGTTAGTAGCAAACCAGGAATTCAAACTCAACTATTCTGGTTTAAGAGCCCCTATATAGTGTTGCCTTACATTGTTTCCAAGTTTCCAAACTCAGCTACCCATCAGAATTATTGGAAGGATCTTAAAAATACAGATCCCCAGGCCCTTGTCCATATCTCTTCAGGTGAGGTCTGTTTTTAGTAGACTACCCAAATAATCCTTAAGCATTCATTCAACCTATCTGCATTCTGAAAAGCAGCATTTAGAAATTGCAGAGAACGTGTGCTATTTTGATCTGTTCAACCTCTCTGCTTCCTCTTTGGTAGGAGTGTCCCAATTCCCCTTCAAAAATTCAACACATCCCAACTGTGTTTAGTCTTGGAGGGAACACCTTAAAAACCAAATCAAAGATTGGTTAGGTGACCCAAGGTCAGCCAAATCTCTCTCCTTCTAGAACTTGAATTTCGGACCAAAGCAATTTAAGAACCCAAATCAGATACAGCTGGTATGGTGACTTGGGTCCTCCTCCAGTTCTCTAGAGTTCATTACACCCTTTGCCATAAATTCCTTCCTAACTTAAGGTAAACAAAGGTGGTTTCTGATGCATGAACCAGGCAACACTAATTAGCAGAAGAACCACCAATGTGGTGGAGAAGTTTCATGAGTTTTGAAAAATGTGCACCTGAATAGACACCATCCTAATTAAGATCTAGAGGCAAAGATGGGGAGCAGCTTAGACAAGAACCTAGTATAAAGGAACCATGGACATGGACAACAGGTGGGATTGACTTTGGGGGGAATGGGTGGGTGGGTGGGGGGACAGAGGGGAGCAAAAAGGGGATGGATGTAATACAACAACAATAAAATTAAAATATATATATAAAAAAAAAAAAAAAAAAAAAGATCTAGACATTCCCACCACCCCAGATTAAAATTGTGACATTTTAATTGCTGTACCACATCCCATCAGATGGATACATTTTACTTACATAAGCCCTGATTGGCAGCATTGAATTTGTTTTCAAATTTTTATTAGTATGAATAGTGATGCAATGAATGCCACTTTAGTTAAATAAATGCACATTCACTCAAATAATTCCTCAACAAAAAGTCCTAAATTATAATTCTTAGGTCAAAAAAGGATTAGTTTTAGTAATTCTTCGGTTAAAAAAAAAAAAAGACATTTAGGCTTTTGATACATATTGGTAATTTTCTCTTCAGAAAGATTATCCTAATTTGCACACTCACCAGTAATATTTTAGAGTGCATTTTTCTTCCCCTTCCTCCTGTGTATGCCTTTGAGTCCCATTTCTTTTGATATTATTACTAAGACTGTGTTTTATATTTATGTGTACTTTGTGGTATATCTTTACCCCTTTTATTTTTAGCCTATGTTCTAAGTTTCTCTTAAACTTTGCCTAGAACTGTACAATTGTTTATCCAATCTGGTAGTTTTTGCCTCCCTTAGTAGACAATTTCAACTCATTTACATTGGTTAAATAACAGATACTCAACTCTTACTTCTACCATCTTAATTTATACTTTCCAGATTTCATAGTTCCTAGCTGGCTTATTTTTATCTTCATTCCTACATTTTGTTATATAGATCAAAATTTTCTTTGTTACCTTTATCTCTAAGTAGTTTCTTTCACATTAAAAAATAAAATCTATTTAAACCAATATGTCTATACCAAGAATTAAATATTATTAAATATTTTATTTAGGAATTTTTCATCTAGATTAGGGGATTTTCAGCCTATTTGCCACAAGAATTTCTAAAACGTGCAATATCTGACTATTTAAACAAGGGGACCTGACTTCTTTTCCCTTAGATTGTCAAATTTTTAAAAAATGACAACAGTCAACACAGCAATAGCCATCTAGTGTAAATAAATCAAAATTATACCAACAGTATATATTTTTTCAGATCATCAAAAAATATAGTATGGTTTTTGGTGTGCCACAGAATTTTAGTAACTCGTTTATGTCTGTCATGGGATAGAAAAGGATGAACATGACTGATCTAGATGCACAGTTTACCATAGCTTACTTTTTTGTGCCAGCTTTATTAAGTTTTGCTGATTTCTGTAGTCAAGTTAGCTTGTTTCCCATCCCTCTTATAAAATGCACTGCTCTCTAAGATAAGAATGTCGCATGATCCAGGTCTGATAAATGATAAAAGTTCATTCTCCTAACATCAAAAGACAAACCAATCAGTAAGTGAGAGGGGAGTAAGAACATCATTTCTAGCATTAGGGTTTTTATCTTTCCAAGGCATCACCTATAGCGAGGTTGCCAGACATATTTGCAGACATGCCCTGTCTACCACAGAAGCAAATGAGGCAAGAACACATCAGTCAGTCCCAGCAGGAAACAGAAGGCATACTCGCACTAAGGGAATCTAAGAAAGTTTTCACGGAAGGACTGTTTATAGAGGTATGGCCATGGTGCTGGGCAACCAGTACCTGGGGGCCAGAAAACCAAAGGGTCAAGGGAAGAGAGTGGTTCATTGCACACAAAAGGACAGTGACCGTCAGTCAAAGGGTGGTGCCAAGGTGACCCCATGATATATTCCCTGGGCTCCCTCTTCTCACCCTCCAATCTCCTATTTGTTTCTCCCCTGGATCCCAGCCAGAAGTCAGGCAACCCCAACTGATGTAGCCTTTATAGGCCAGTCTCTCAGAGAAAAAGCAAGTGGATCTGGAAAGGCTAACAAAACAGCTGGAACAGCAGATTAGGACCAGTTTGGAGATTTGAAATCTTTCCCGTTCCTGTAGACATCTTTGCCATGTAACTTTGCAGCTCCTCCTGTCCAGAGGTGGAATCTCTTGCTCCACCCCTGAGTCTGGTCTTGTCTATAACCAGTGATTCACAAATAAAGGCTTAAAAACCACCTGGACTTTGGGGATTTCTCTCTCTTGCTGGGCTTGGAACCCTGAGGCTAGTATACTGATGAGCTTCAGTTAGCCGACTAGAGGAAAAGAGACCACAGGGAACTTAAGTGCCAATAGGCCTGCCAAATGTCAGTCACACTAGGGAGGCTGTTCTAGGAGAATGTGATACTGTGGTTAGTAATAAGAAATACACATTTGATCTTCATCCCATTTGGGCACTGAGTTCCTAAAGCCCTTGGATTTCCTGTGGGGGCAGTGATAAAGATGTCTTTGGTTATGTTAATTAAATGACTTTTAGAAAGTACACTTGGATGGGGCTGATTGTCACAGCAACCAACCTTGTGATTACAGGGCTGGAAGTGTCAGTCCCACCCCTGACTTCTGGGAAGGGGAGAGGGCCTCACGGCTGAGTCCAATCACCAATAGCCAATAATTTAAATTAACTGTGTTGATGGGATGAAACCACCATTAAAACCCAAGAGGATGGGGTTTGGGGAGCTTCTGGGCTGGTGAACACATGGAGGTAGAGGTGTGGGGAGAGTGGTACCATGGAGATCCTGAGCCCCTTCCCACATACCTTGCCTTACACATCTCTTCCTTACACATCTGGCTGTTCTGAGTTACATTTCATAGTAAACAGGTGACCTAGTGAGTTAGGGGGTTTCCTGAGTTCTGTGAGCTGCTCTAGCAAATTAATTAAACCCAAGGATAAGGTCATAGGAACCTCTGATTTATAGCTAGTCTGTCAGAAGTTCAGGTGACACCCTAGACTTGGATTTGATATCTTGAGATGGAAGGGGCAGTTGGGACCTTTAATTTATAGCGGGCCAACCAAAAGCACAAGGAACCATCTGGGCTTGAAGTGGGCATCTGACAGGGTGGAGAGACTGAGCCCTTAACCTGTAGGATCCAATGCTATCTGCAGGAAGACCGAGTCAGAATTGAATGGAATTACAGGACATCCAATGATGTCCAAGACTTGCTTGGTGCTGTGAGGAAGCCCACTCTCCCCAATGCAATTGGTACCAGATCTGGGCACCAGCCAAGTCAATGGCTGGCCAAGACACATGACAGGGCCCAGCCGGGATGAACCAAGGCTCAGGTCAGAAGGATCACCCAAGCAGCACATAGAACCATGAGAAATAATAAGATTACTACTTTAAGCCACTAAATTTGGGGAGTGTCCGTTACATACCAAAGCCAGCTGATACAACTGACAAGGAGAAAGCATCCTGCTAGTGTTTGTACCTCGGTTCCAGTGACAGGCCCTTGTCCCTGATGCTCCTATTTAACCCCATGTCCTTTCCATAAGCCAATCCTTTTTTTTTTTTTTTTGCTAATCTGACTTGAGCTTCTCTCATTTTTAATTTAAAAATTGTGAAGATTTACTCCTTCTCTGCAATTCAATACCATTTAAAACAAACAAAATTCTTTCATTCTTCTAAAGTTTAAAAAATTTTCCAATAAAGTTTATTTGATTAAAGCTTCCTAAAGCTTTAATCATGTCTTTGGCAATGTTCTCATTTCTCTTTTGGTTTTTCCCCTATTCTGATTTTCAATTTCTTCTTCAGGTAAAATTGACAATTTAAAATTTCCTTTAAAATCACCCATTTCTAGGCCCTGGCTGGTAGCACAGTGGATAAGGCGCCGGCCTGTGAACCCAAAAGTCGCAGGTTCGATTCCCCAGCCAGGGCACATAACAAGGTTGCAAACCAAGTCTAGTCAGGTCTGTGGTTGGAGGCAGGTGAAAGGCAACCATACATTGATGTCTCTCTCCCTCTCTGCCTCTCTCCCTTCCCCTCTTTCTAAAAATAAATAAAATCTTTTAAAAAACCAATTTTTTAAAAAAATCACCCATTTTTACAAGATTTTAAAACAAACTAGCATTTATTTATATATTATTTTTATTTGTTTCAGTTTTCTTTTTAAAGTATATTTTATTGATTATGCTGTTACAGTAGTCTCAGTTTCTTTTCTTTTTGCTCCCCTCCATCCAGGACCCTCCTTCCCTCCAACAATCCTACTCCCCTTCGTGTCCACTGGTCGTGCATATTAAGTTCCCTGATTTCACCCTTTCTTCTATTATTCTTAACTTGCCCCCTGCCTATCTTGTACCCACCAATTATGTTTCCTAATCCCTGCACCATTTCCCCATTTCTTCCCCTTCCCTCCTCCCAGCTGATAATCCTCCCAATGATCTCAATACCTATGATTCTGATCCTATTCTGATTGTTTGCTTAGTTTGCTTTTGTTTTTGTTTTTGTTTTTTAGATTCCGTTGTTGATTGTTGTGAGTTTGTTGTCATTTTAATGGTCATAGGTTTGGTCCTCTTTTTCTTGAATAAGCCTCTTTAACATTTTATATAATAACTTGGTGATGATGAATTTCGTTAGCTTTATCTTGTCTGGGGAGCACTTTATCTGCTCTTCCATTCTAAATGATGGCTTTGCTGGTAGAATAATCTTGATTGTAGGTTCTTGCTTTTCAGTCCTTTGAATACTTCTTGCCAGTTCCTTATTGCCTGCAAAGTTGCTTTTGAGACATCAGCTGATGGTCTTATATGAACCTCTTTGTAGATAACTCTTTTCTCTTGCTTTTAACATTCTCTCTTTATCTTTAATCTTTGGCATTTTAATTATGATCTGTCTTGGTGTGGTCCTCTTTGGGTGTAATAACATGTTTGGGACTCTGTGTTCCCTGGACTTGTATGTCTATTTCCTTCATCAAATTTGGGGACGTTTCCTTCATTACTTTTTCACTTAAGTTTTCAATTTCTTGCTTTTCCTCCTCTTTAGGCACCCCTATGATTTGGATGTTGGCATGTTTAAGGTTGTCTCAGAGGTACCTAAGCCTCTTCTTGTTTTTTTTCAATTCTTGTTTCTTCGTTCTGTACTGATTGACTGTTTATTGCTTATGTTCCAAATCATTGATTTGAACCCCAGTTTCCTTCCCTTCCCAATTGGTTTTGTGTGGATTTCTCTGTTTCACTTTGCCTAGTCTTTACTTCTTCCCTTCTGCATTTGCTGAACTCCAGAGTATCTATCAAGTCTTTGAACATCTTTATTGCCAGTGTTTTGAACTCTGCATCTGTTAGGTTGGCTATCTCCTCATCACTTAGTTCTCCCACTGGAACCTTGATCTGTTCCTCTTCTGGGCCATACTTCCCAATTTTCTCAACTTGACAGTCTCCTGTATTTGCCTGTTTCTTAGGTAGAGCTATCCCACGTGTTACATTGTCAGGGATGGAGCCTTAGGTATTCATCAGTTCAGTGTGACCTGTTTCAGCATGTTGTAGTGCTGTACATGGGGAAGGGATCTGAAAGGGAACAATGCTGCTTGCTCAGCACTTGCTTCTTTTCCAGCACTTCTCCTGCTTCCTGTATGAGACTGGTGCCTCTCTAGCTGTTGCTTTGGTCATGGTTCCCACAGTAGGTGGGCTTGTGGATGTTCCAGGACTGTGGGGGTTTCTAAACAAACGGACTCCACTGAGAGATTGGCAGATTCTTCCTCTGCCCCAACCCCCACTCATTTTCATATTCAGAAGCAATGAGGCTTTATCATCCCCCTGGCACTGAAACCTTGAGCTTCCGCAGTCTGGTCTGGTACCAGGAGCACTCAACAGGAGTCCCTGTTATTTTTTTAATGTGTGACTGACCTTTCTGGTGGCCAGCCACAGACAATGTAGCTGATGCTGCTGCCATCACCACACTGTGTTCTCTCTGCCTCAGCTCTGCCCCTCCTACTGTCTGGTAGTTCTTCTTTATTTCTTTGTGGACTGACATGCAGCTTTATTTTCTGAAACTTCTGGTTGTCTCCAGTTTTGAGGTGGCTGGATTCCTTCTTGGTCATAGAGGGAGATGCAGAGTGTCTACCTACACCACCATCTCAGCCAGAAGTCAGTTACATATTCTTTTTCTTTCTTTCTTTCTTTTTTTTTTTAAAGATTTCATTCTTTTTAGAAAGAGGGGAAGGGAGAGAGACATCAATGTATGGTTGCTTTTCACGTGCCTCCAAGCCACAGATATGACTGGAGACCTGGCTTGCAACCTGGTTATGTGCCCTGGCTGGTGAATCGAACCTGCAACCTTTGGGTTTGCAGGCCGGCACCTTACCCTCTGTGCTACCAGCCATGGCTACATGGCTACATATTCTTTTTAATACATAAATATAACAGTCTTTATAAATTTTCTTTTATTTTCTCTCTACTAAATCTTCAATGTTTAACTCATAATTTGTCATTTAAAAATGTTTCTTTATTAAGTATGACTTGATTGAGAAATGCAACATGAGTGCTCATTACTGTTACTGACCTGACTCAGTGATGGAATCAGGAGGGCACAGGGCATTCATTAACAGTGGATTTTACTCAGTACTTCAATTGTAAATGATAAGAAATTATTTCTAAGACCATAACATTTTGAAGAAAGTTTTTTAAACAAATCTGCTAAAGAATCCTTTTTACTACCCAGCACAGGGACCCTACTCAATATATATAAATCCTCATCTGCGAATGTTTATTGATTTTTACAGAGAGAGAAAACATCAATGTGGAAGAAACATCAACTGGTTGCCTGCTATACATGTCCTAACTGGGGACTGAACCCAAAACCTGGGCATGCACCCTGACTGTTAATCAAACCCACAATCTTTTGGTATATGGGACAATGTTCAACCAATCGAGCCACCTGGCCAGGGCAATAAATATTATCATTAGCTATTATTCTTTGGAAGGTCAGAGGGTAACCTCTAGCCCTGTTCGAGCTAGGAGAGATTTTTCCAGGTATTAATAATAATTTAGAAATCATTTATTGAATGACTTCTTTGTGCCAGCCACTATTGTGGATGTAATTCAATCAGTCTCTCATGGAATACTCACTCCCAAAATGTAAGATTTAGGTATTATTTTTTCCACTTTAAAGATATAAACTGACTGTCATAAAACTAATTACTTTCCTAAGACCACTGGATTGGTAAATAGCAATGCTGGAATCTGATAGCGGGTTCTCTGGCCCCCAAAGTTCAGGTTCTTGTCTTAGCATTGTACCACAGAATTTGAGGTTTAGGGTAAAAAGATTATCTTGTATAAGTATGTCCTGCATAGGGCAAGATAGAGAATTATAGGTATATTCATTTTCAGGGAGACAGGTAGAGCAACTGAAATGCCCTTAGCTAAGTGTATCAAGGGTTTATACTATGTGACAGGTGCTGTGCTAAGCACTTTCATGCAATGGGTTTTTAATCCTTTTGTTATTGGTCCTTTTGTTTTGTTTGGGTTTTGTTGTTGTTGTTAAGTTCTTTTTCAGTTTAAGAATTAAAAGATTACTTTGGGGGGAATGGGTGGGTGGGGAGGGGGACAGAGGGGAGCAAAAAGGGGATGGATGTAATACAACAACAATAAAATTAAAAAAGAAAAAAAGAATTAAAAATTATCATAACAAACTTTTGTGGTTGGTACTAATATTCCAATGTATAAATAAGGAAACTGAGCCACAGAGAGGAAAGTGGTACCCTCAAAGTCCCCTAATGAATAAAGGGCAGAGTTAGGCCCTGAACTTGAATCTGACTCCAAAGTAGTCTATACTATTAAACTCACCATTATCTTTGAGCATAATCAATAAATTGCCTAACTTCCTATTTATAGCTGGAAATGGCTAGGTCAGCCAGGGACCAGGGGCAGGAGATAAATGAAGCGTGCTCCCTTGATGAGGCCACCTATGACTTTCTGCATGACACCAACACCTGTGGGTCTTTTATGAAGTCCAGTGTGATGGTCTCCAGAGATCCTGCTGTTGGTGGCCTTTTGAGTCAGCAAGCTCTATAACAGAATTACCACAGATTCTTCCCCTTCCACAAAGAGTGAAGTCTATTCCTCTACCATCTGAGCTTGACCAAGAGACTACTTTATCCAGTGGAACATTGTTGAACACAATACACAAGCTAAAACAGACTAGTTCATTCGGGCAAGCTGTCTTGCTCTTCCTGGAACAAGGAAACCACTATGTGAACAAGCCAAAGCTAGCAAGCTGGCTGGTGAAGGCCACATGGAGAAGCAGTAAGGCTCCCAGGCCAACAACTGCTCACTGCCAGTCATGTGAGCAGAGCCATCCTAGATAATCCAGCCACAGATATCCACAGACACAGGTGAGAACTCTTTAAATTTTGTGCCCAGGGCAAGTACCTCATTCCATTCACCCTAGTCCCAGTGCTCAGAAACAATTCTCTTTCTTGTTCTGAGGTGCTCTCTCAGGAGGCTATGTATGCGGTCATCATTGTATGTGATGGGTAACTATAATGTCCATTTATAATGCTTGAAATGGTCTGAGACAGCAGAATTGAGAGTTGCCAACCAGGGAAGAAAGCAAGAACCAGAAGGATACCTGCAGGTGAACAGAAGTACCAGCCAGGAACTCTGTCACCAAGGTCCAGCAAGGTCCTCCCATGGTGGGTGACCATATATGTCTATTCCCATTGACACTGAATAATTGGGTCAGTAGTAGGGGTAACTGGGATACTGCCCAGTTCATCAAGTTTCTTACATGGACTATCAATCTGTAGAAGACAGAGTTCTAATATTCATCACATTCCCTAGTTCAAACTGGGCATGGATTAGCAGAGGATAGAGGACAGAGCCCAGCACATTCCATTTTCACAGATGGAGACTGTGCTTTACTGCTCCATGAACCTGCCCACAGCTCTTCCAAGGTCATCCAGGAGGAGGGCATTCCTCCAAAACTGCATGAGCCTCAGAGGCAGCCAAAAGAGTCTGGCCAGGTTGGTGAGCAGGTGTGGACAGATCTTTAATCATGCCTCTGGCCATGAAGAGAAAAAGGTCAATGCACTGAGAAACCAATTCAGTTGTCTGGACTAATTCATCATCCTTGGTGCCAACAGACCTTCTTGGAATTGTGTTCAGAGACAGGAGCATCCCAGGTAGGCTGCCAAATTCCATGCATCCTGGCTATTGGAGGTGCTTCCTGCTCTCCCCATGACCAAGGCAAAGGATGGCTGCATGGCTCCATTCATTCATGCACAAAGGGGTCTCCTACCACCTACAGAGCCTATAGCTGCAAGGAAGTCCTGTCACGTGGCAGGCAAAGAACCAGCTCATTCCTCAGACTTACTCCAAAGACATCTGTCCTCACTGCCTGTCCAATATGTAGTCACTTATATTTATTGTCATTACCATCATCTTCACATATATAGCTCTTGCTAGACTGGGTTTTTGGTGCTTTTACAGATGTTTACACATTGAATACTCATAACAATGCTATAAGGGAGGGGCTACTATTTTATCCATTTTCAGCTAAGGAATCTAAGGCACAAAGAGATTTAGGTAATTTGCCAAAGGAAACACATGTTTGAGCCTGAGAAGGCCAGCTCCATGGTCTGCGATTTACTACTTCTTCCCTAGTTTTGCACCCTGATTCAGGGGTCTGACACTTTTCAGTTTCAGGGACAAGAATTTCCCTTTTCGCGTAAACCAGTTTAAGCTGAGTTTCTGTCTTACGTAACAGAAAAAGGTCAATGAATACAGGGTGGGGCAAAGTAGGATTACAGTTGCTTGTATGAAAAATAATATAATAATTAACAAATAATAATACTAGAATAAATTGTTTCATGTACTCACACTGTAAACCTACTTTGCCTACTGTGTACAGACAGGATATGGGGAATACCATCTTCTTGGCTGCTCATGGAATATCTAGCCTCTGTCCGTGTGAACATGCAGAGCCAGGCTGCCTCCCAAACTTCTCTGCCTGTTTTCTTCGGGGTGGAAGGAGGAACTGCACTAAAAGGGCTAGCATTGTGACCTGAGGGAACATGACAAATGGCCCTGTCTTTACCTCTGCAGACATGCCAGTAAGGACTGTGCTCGTTCCGTGTTGCTTGGAGCACTTAACCCCAAGTACCAATTTCCAAACAAAGTAACTGTGTCATGAGCTCTAGATTGTTTGCATTGCTGTGGCAACAGATATGCCCCTGACTTGCAGGGACATGACAAATGACCATTTGTAAAAGGTCAGCAAGCCAAATAAATTCAATGATGCAAGGCAGTCACTACTCTGAGTGCAGCTGTAAAAGTTTAAGTGGGTAAAAATGGGGCCAGTAATGGACAAAATCCAGGTAGAAAATTCCAGGAAGATGAACCAAAACAGAAACAAAATAAGGACAAGGGTGACAGCTGCACATAGGGTCCCTGAACATAGCTCATTACTGGTCAATGGAAATGGGTACATGGTGGAAAGTCCTCCTAGGGAAGTTTCAACTGCATGGAAAATAGCCCAAACAGTGACGCTTGACTATCCCCTTACTCAGCTTCTCATCTCATACATATTCTGGCACAAGAGAACTAAGAATAGGCTCAGCAGCTTATCAGTGTTGACAGTGACTCAGGTTCTGTCAACTCTTCCACTCTGCCATTCTCAGCATGTCTCCCTCACTGTCCCAGAAGGGCTGTTACCATCACAAGCAGGACAAAGAAAGAGATGTATTGTCAGAAAGGGAAGTCTTTTCTAGAAGCCGTACCCAGGCTTCTGCTCACATCCCACTGAGCAGAGCAGGGTCACATGCTCACTCACAGGCTACAAGGGAGCGTAGGAAAGCAAGTAACCAGCATTTTCAGCTTCTGAAATGAAAGAGGGCCTCTGCCAGGAAGAAGAGACTGAGAGCCAGGAGTGGCTGTTGGGCAGACAATCAACAATGTACCCCAAATGTCAGCCAATCTCCTACCAAGAGTTCTGCCATAACCTTATAGTTCCCATACCATCATTCCCTTAATAGCTTCCTTAAATATATATACTTTTTGGTTTACCCTAAATCCCTAAATACCTTTACTTAGGTAAGAAATTTTATATCTTACCTATAAATGCCAAACACCACTACTAGATATATTTTTCTGATCCATGTTAAAATAAATTCATGAGTAAAGTGAAAATTATTTGCCTGTTTTACCTAGAACCATCCCTTGTCCCACGCATCCATAGTAATAGGACAAACAAACTCATTTTCTCCAAATTCTTGGGTCCTGGTATTAAGAATTCCCTAATAAAGAGCCATAAAGTACATGCATGGTAAGGTACTATTCTAACTACCTTTATGCATGTACTTTTTCACAGTAGTGATAATAATTGAGTCCCGCCCACCACTCACCATGTCTCAGCTGTCAAAATGAGAAGACATTTATATAATCTTATTAACCACTGTCACCCCAATAAATTTAATTTAGAAAATCTTTAAAGACATTTAGCAATATCATAGTAGGGGAACCAGCTGGTTTCCTGTATGAACACATCCCACTCTGGAAATGTTTTTTTGTTTTTTCCATTAAAATGAAAAATGTCTCAGAGACTACAAGGACCACCATATGCCTTGGAATGAGACCACCCCAACTTCTTCATCTTAGGGTCCTCACTCACATTTACTCAAAAAGGTGCATTGATTGTGGATGGAGAGGTGATCAGTGTCAATTACTTACATCAGAGGCTGGACCCTTGTCAGCGCCTGGGCAGGAGAAAGTGACAAATTCATGGCAACGCTTGTGCACAACAAAACAGCAGACTGTAAAAGAGCAAATAAAGGTAGGAGGGAGGGGAGAGATTGGAGAGGAGGAAGAGAAAAAAAGGGAGAAAGATGGTTAGAACCTGGATTTCATAACAAGTAAAGGCTTTACACCAAAATAAACAATGCCTTCAGTTTCTATATGTGTCCTTAATTAAAGTCAAACTCTTGGGTACACCAATGTTACATCCTGCAAACCAGTTAAGTTTCTGAAGTAACTAGGGACCAAAAGATCACATATACCCAAAATTATACTCCACTAAAGATGGCTTAAGTTGCCCCATTTTGGAACAGAATGTTATTTCTTAGATTGGGCACCATGTGAGGTAGTTGGTTTGTGTTTAGGTTCATAATGCATATGAAATATGTATAATTAAACACTAGAATTAGTTTGAGAGATGTAGATAAAATGAAGGGCACATAGAGACAGAATGAGCAAGAAAGGTAGACCCACGTCCCCACTTTACCCAAAAGCAATGAAGAGTGAGTAGAAGAAATAAGCTGCAATGTTTACATTGTTATATTAGTCATTTGCAACTAAATATATTTATACTTACACTGTATTTGAATTTGTTTGAGTTAAATGTATTTATGCATAGGTATACAATTTGGGGATTGTCTCACTTGGGTAAAGGGACAGTCAGAGATTGTATACAAAATACAATTTTGTTCAAATCTTCTTTTATAGTTTTGTTCAAATCTTCTTTTATAGTTTTGTTCAAAACTCCTTAAACAGATCTGGCTGGTGGCACAGTGAATAAGGCACTGGCCTGTGAACCCAAGGGTCGCTGGTTCAATTCCCCAGTCAGGGCACATGACCAGGTTGCAAGCCAGGTCTCCAGCCGGGTCTGTGGCTGGAGGCAGGTGGGAGGCAACCATACATTCATGTTTCTTTTCCTCTCTGCCTCTCTTCTTTCCTCTCTCTCTGGGAATAATAAATAAAACATTTTTTTTTTTTTATCAAAACATCTTAAACAAACTCTGGGCTATGGGTTCCTGAAGGGCAGGTGTTACATGGCAGTAACAACATCTTTCTTTTCTTTTCATTTTATTTCTCAATAAGAGTTTACACTCAATATTATTCTGTATTAGTTTCAGTGTACTGAAACTAACAATAGTTATTCTGGCAACAAGAATAGTTGCCAGAGAGAAGGGGCTAAGTGAAAACAGTGAAGAGATTAAGAAGTACAAATTGGTAGTTACAAAATAGTCATCGGAATGTAAAGTATAGCATAGGGAATACTTGTATAGTCAATAATATTATAATAACTATACGGGGAGCCAGGTGGGTGCTGGAAATATCTGGGGGAACACTTTGTAAAGTACACAGTTGTCTGTCCTCTACAAAAGTTTGGCCCACCCACACTTTCCAATGGCTTTGATAGAGAAACTCAAAAGCTAAAGATTTTATTTAGCCTTAGTTATAGTTGATAGGCTTAACTGATTAATGTATGTAGAAAGCTATTATTCCAGGAACTGGAATGTATGACCTATGAAACTCTAGGAGGTTGGCAAGCACTGCAACGGCTATACCTCAGGGGGTCTGCAAGCAATGGAGGTGGTGTCTGAGCCATTTGCTTCCAGGGAGGGAATATCCAAGATGCAGATAAAGAATTGTTGACCAGCAGATAAAGAAATACTAAGAAAGTTGCTGCCAGACTGCAAATCTTTTCTGATTAACCTTTTCTCAAACCACTTACGTACCCTTTTCTGCTCTTTAAAAAAAGACAAGCTTGAGATGAGAGGTTAAGATGATTTTTAGGGTACGTAACCTGCTGTCTTCTCATATCACTAACATCTGAATAAAGCACCCATAAAGACTCAAACCTTGTCTTTACTTATTGGTCCTGGTAGTGACAGGCAGCACAAATATTGACTTCTCCAGTTTCAGCTTTTCCATACAAATGACCTCTCTTGGTTCATGCTTTAGACTTGCCTAAAATTTCTCAAACAAGCAGCATCTGGCCTTAGTGTACCCTGTACTTCTCTCTAAGTGACCCCAGGCCTGTCCCTAGCAGCAGACAATTTTGGTTCACAGTTTGGCTTCTCCTGGGCACCTCCAAGCCTAGCAAAAGTAGCAACCATCCACAGATCACTTTTTAGCTCACACCAGGTGGCCCTGGGAAGAGCACAGACCATGGCTGACTTTCTCTTGCACCTCCCAAGAGGCCTCAGAGCCAGCATACCTGGTGGACAGCTTCAGATCGTACTGAAGTACCACCCAACCACCTCACATCCAGGTACTCAGCAGGCACCAGAGTCCTGCTAAAGTAAGTCCTGCTCATGGGGTGGGCCCCTGCACAGATGATCTTCCATGATGGTCACAGCTAGTCCTTGAAGCCAATTGGCCTTGGTGGGAGGTAAACCCTTCCCACTGACATGCCAACAGCAATCAAGGCTCAACTACAACAAGAGGGTGTACACAGCCCACACAATGAAAGCACACCTGGGATGCCCAGGTCAGGTGAACAGAAAGGCTATGCTACTGAACTCTGTAGGGCACCTACTAGATTAAGTCACTCTACCAACTCCAGGGGACGCAGCAGCTCTACTTAAGACACAGAAACAAACAAGGGGGCTGACAAAGTGAGGAGATGAAGAAACATATCCCAGATGCAAGAACACGACAAAACTCCAGGAAAGAACTAAACAAAATGAAGACAAGCAATTTACTAGATACAGAGTCAAAATATGGATGGTAAGGATGCTCAATGAACTTAGGGGAAGAGTGGATGAACTTAGTATAAATCTCAACAAAAATACAGGAAACATAAAAACTGAATTAGAAGACATAAAAAAGAACCACTCAGAAATGAAGGGCACATAGTAACTGAAATGAAGAATAAGTTACAGGGAATCAAGAGTGGAAAGAAAAACAAAGAATTAAATCAGAGATTTGGAAGATGAGGAAGCAAAAAACAACCAATCAAAACAGTAAAAAGAAAAAAGACCCCCCCCCACAAAAAAAAATAGGATAGTATAAGGAGCCTTTGGGACAACTTCAAGCATACCAACATTCACATCATGGGGATTTCAGAAAGAGAAGAGAGAGAGCAAGAAATTAAAAATCTATGTGAAAAAAATATTGATGGAAAACTTCCTTAACTTGATGAAGGAAATTGACATATGGGTCCAGGAAGCACACAGAGTCCCAAGCAGGATAAACCCAAAGAGGACCATACCAAGACACATCATAATTAAAATGTAAAAGGCTGGGAAAAAAGAAAATATTTTAAAAGTAGCTTTTTTCAACAGAAACTTTGCAGATCAGAAGGGGCTGGAAGGTAAAATATTCAAAATGATGAAATGCAAGGAGTTTGAGCCATGGCCGGTGGCTCAGTTAGCTAATGCATCATTCTGTACACCAAATAGTTTGCAGGTTCAATTCCTGATCAGAGCACATACCTAGGTTGCAAGTTTGATCCGTGCTAGGAACACATACATGAGACAACCAATCAATGTTTCTCTCACATCAGCATCTGTTTGCCTATCTGTCTGTCTGTCTGTCTGTCTCTCTCTCCTCTTTCTGCCTTTCACTTCCTCCATCCCTCCCCCACTTCCTCTCTCTCTAAAATCAATGAACATGTTCTCAGGTGACGATTTTTTTTTTTGAAGAAAAGCAAGCACCTACAACCAAGATTACTCTACCCAGCAAAGCTATCGTGTAGAAGTGAAGGACATAAAGAGCTTCCCAGACAAGAGAAAGCTAAAGGGGGTTCATCATCACCAAGCCCTTACTATATGAAATGTTAAAGGTTCTTCTTTAAGAAGAAGGAAAAAAGATTTTAAAATGAATAATAAAATGGCAATAAACAGATAGCTATCAACAACTGAGTCTAAAAAACCAAGTAAACAAACAAGCAGTGCAGAAACAGACTCACAGATCCAGAGAACATTTAGACAGGTGCCAGATGGGAGCAGGATTCTGGGGATGGGTGAAGAGGTGAGGGAATTAAGAAGTGCAAATTGGTAGTTACAGAACAGTCATGGGGACATAAAGTAAAGTATAGGGAGCATAGTCAATAATATTCTAATACTATATATTGTCTAATCACTGGGCTGTACACCTGACTCTAATATAATGTTGTATGTCAATTGTAATTGAAAAAAATTATTTAAAGTTAAAAATAAAAATAAAAGAGCTATACATTTTTTTTTAACTGCAAGAAAAAAAGGAGGGGCAGAAGAGAAACACATATTCAAAGAGATTTAAGAAACATATCAACTAAATGCAATTATGTAAACTTTGTTTGGATCCTCATTAAAATCAATAATTCGTTCAAAAATTGTGAGACAATGTCAGGGAAATAGTTATAACTCACTCTGATGATATAAAGGAATTGTTAGTATTGATATTGGGGAATTATAATTTGGGTGTATAATAATGGTATTATGGTTATTTTTTATTAAAGAATCCTTATCTTTGAAGATGTGCCCTGAAATCTTCATGAATAAAATAATTCAATTCAACATAATTCAACATAATTCAGTATGACAAAAAGGGTATAGAAGGGGAGAGTTACAGATGGCAAAAAATAAGTTATGACTGATCATTGTAGAACCTGGATGACAAACACATGAAGACTCATGATAGTAATCTGTGTACTTTTCTATATGTTTAAATTTTCTGTAATATAAAAAATGTTTAAATTTTCATGGTCAGGAACCAAGAATTGTTACAAAAGGGCTAATTTTTTTCCTTTTACATTACCCTTTTTATATTTTAATATTTACTGTATTTTATAGGTAATATATGCTTCATATAAAGATGTTGCTTTGTATAAAGATGTTAGTATGAAATAGTGTGGTATCCCTCTGAGAAAATTGAGGAAATATATTATCAGTGGTTAACAAAGGCCAGTGAATATTACATCTGGGCAGTGGAATTGCAGATTATATTTACTTTCAAACTTTCATTTTTCTATATTGTTTGAAATCTTTACAATGAGTATATTTATCATAATCAGGTAAATAAGCCACTTTCAATAAGCCTATTCTGAAGCAACAGTCAAAGAAAAACAGCTCAGGGAATGAAAACCAAGACTGCCAGAATTGGAAACTCAATAGTGGGGCTGATAAAAGAATGAACATATCTAAAGAGGAACTTAGCAAACTGGACATCTAAATTGATGGAATTTTCCAAAATTCTGCCAAAAGTGCAAGAAAAAAAATAGGAAATGATACAAACATGTACGGGAAGAGATCCAGAAATTCTAACATCCATCCAAAAGGACATTCAGAAAAAATACATGAGAGAGAGAATGGTAAAGAAGATATATAATCAAATACAACAGAAGATGAAAGTTCCCAGGATTAAGAATTTGAGTCATTAAATTGAAAGGAACTATCAAGTGTCAATAGGTATGAAA